>VWPU01005767.1:0-119643 GCA_013398955.1 Callaeas wilsoni | reverse complement strand
GCGGGGGGCGCCGGCGGCGGGCGAACATCGCCGTCCCCTCACGGCCCGTGTGTTCTCTCCGCAGGGAGCTCGGCTCGGCCTTCCGCCGCTCGGCAGGCCCGGAGGGTGCCCGGGGCCGCAGGTGAGGCGGTGCCGGCCGGGGCCGGGGCGGCAGGCACGGAGGGAGGCGGTCGAGCCATTGGGCGGGGAGGCGCGCCGAGGCAGGCGCCGCTGCGGTAGTTCAGACGGCCCCAGTGCCGCCAGTTCCGTACCCAAAGCACTGCCGGGGCTCCCTCGCCTCCCTGGTGAATCCTACGGAGAGATGAACCAACCGGGCTGGCTTTCCTTCACTTCCAGAGAACCACAAACTGCACTTTTTTTCCATTTAGTAGTATATTATTGGTAGCATTTGCAGCTCTGTTGGATTAAATGCCTAATTATTCTATAAGCACTGAACTTTAACGTCGAGTCAATGCTTTGTATTACACTTTCACATACTATGCACTGCTTTTAACTTCCAGCAAAAATGGTCTTGCCCTTTCATAGTGAACAGTGACAACTTATGTTAAAATGATACTTGGTATCACAGAATCGCGAGTGTTGGAAGGGACCTCTGGGGATCCTCCAGACCAACCCCACTGCCAAGGCAGGGCCACCCAGAGCAGGTGACATAGGAACCTGTCGACGTGGGCTTTGAATATCTCCAGAGGGAGACTCCATGACCTCCCTGGGCAGCCTGTTCCAGTGCTCAACCACCCTCAGTGTAAAGAAGTTCTTCCCCATGTGAAAGTGGAACTTCTTGTGTTTTGTTCTTGTGTATGTGTTTTTATTTTTCTGAGTACTCAGAAGTGTTTGGTTTTTTTTTTAATATTCCACAGGGTTTTCCCAATAGGAAAACAGAAAAGATGTTCGATATTAAGGCTTGGGCCGAGTACATCGTGGAGTGGGCTGCCAAGGACCCCTACGGCTTTCTCACCACCGTGATCTTGGCTCTCACGCCACTGTTTGTGATTAGTGCGGCGCTGTCATGGAAGCTTGCAAAAATGATTGAGGCCCGGGAACGAGAGCAAAAGAAGAAACAGAAACGCCAGGAGAACATTGCAAAAGCCAAACGAACAAAGAAGGATTAAATGGGCAAAACTGGCCTTCCTCGTGCAAAGAATCCACTTTTAAAATTATATATTTGTTCATTTTGTGTTGTAACTGTCCTTTGATACTTGATCCTGTTATTTCTTGAAGTATGAAATTTAATACTTCCAGTGTATTTTTTTTCCTGCTGATTTGTGTTAAAATTTGCCCAAGTGACACTTGTTAGAGTAATTAAATTTACTACTTGTATTCTAGTGCAGGTTGCTTTTCTAAATTTGCATGTTAAATTAAAAAGTTAACCTCTTGGGTGGCTCTGGAGGTAGATTATTTTTTTCCTCTTAGCTGAGCTATGACTTAACAAGTGTCTTAAAATTGTCAGATTTAGGGGAAAATGTGAATAATAAACTGGATTACAGAAATGCAAGTTTCAGCATACCTTGAGCAGAGCTGTAGAGACAAGCTAGCTGTAGCACTGGATAGCAGACATGACTGATTTCCTGTAGGGTCACTGCATATGGCTGTGTGTGCCCATCGTGGCTGCTGCAGTGCCTTTGATGGTGCTTGTCTTCAGAAATAACCTACCTTAGATTTTCCTGTTTCCTGAACTACCAGCCATCAACAGCCTTTAACTTCAGCCCAAGTTCTAGGAAACTGATTGCTTGTTCTTGTTAGCTTAATTTCTCTGAAGGCACTCATGTTCTATAAAATACAGTGCTATGTTGTTTGGTCTTCCCTAACATTCACCTGAATGCTCCATCTGTAACTAATATTTTTTTGCCTTCATAAACTTTATGCCTCAAAGAATAGCCATAAATGGGGTGAGACCAAAGAGCCAGGTGGCCTAGTGTTCTGAGTCCCAGAGACCTATAGCAGATATCTGTGCAAGGATGATGCACAAGCTGGTGACAATAGTTCTGCTTGCTAACCTTCTGGCTACCTTTGATCTAAGACTTGAGTTTAGGTGGAAATTTTGTTCTCAAGGCCCTTGGAACTCTGCTGCCTTACAGGTTGCAAGATGCTGATATAGTCAAAAAAGTCAGGTTTGTGTTGTAAATACATCAAAATTATTTAACCTTATTTTCAAATCATCTCTTCTTAACTGTTTCATTTTTCAAAGCCTAATTTTTAATAATAGTCTGTGGTGGCCTCTATGTAGCCTAGTTCAGAAGAGCTTGTAGCAGTCATTAAGATTTTACATTTCGCATATTTCTAAACAGTGGCACGGAGTTTTGCATTCTAGCAGCTACTCTTTGATCAGGTTTAAAAATAAAACCTTAAAATAATACTATTGTTCAAATGAAGAGACCTATAGAGCTGGCTGACACCAAGGGGGATCAGAACTGGGGAGTCCAACTGAAATTACTTTAAGTAAATGTGAAGTTGATCCCCTTTCAATTTTGTTGGTGAAAGCAAGCATTATTAGAATATGACATCTGGGCATTTTATAAGCACGTGAGATTAAGTCTCCATGTTTTGTATGAAGTGTTGTCAAATATGTATGTGTTCGACCTTTGATACCTATATGGCTTGAAACACAGGGAGGAGAACTGATGAGGGATACACTCCGTAAATAAATTTGATACTTTTTGAAAAAAAATTGTGTGGTCTCTATTTTTATTTGAAGTTCTCAAACATCATCTCTAAGCAAATATTCTGCACATTTTATGTATCTAAACTAGGGCAAAATGATCTAATCATCTAGGGAAGTCCACAGATACACGAGGAATAAAAACTAGTATTTTTTTTTTAAATATTCACGACAGTCCCTTGTCCCAGACCTAGTGCTATTTTCCCGCAGCTTTATCAAGTACTTTTAACTTCTGTTATAGCAGTGACATGTAGTTTTATCTGACTTTACCCTGTGCAAATTGCTGTCTGCAAATCAAACATTCAAATACGTTGACAGTTTTAAGTTACAAGAACGTCTCTACAATGAGTACAGCGCGTAATCGGTGTAGTGTCATAGTGATTCCTGTTAATGAAATCAACTTTTCCGTCTGCTTGCCAGCAGAAAGCAAACTGGCACTGCCAAGGGATTTATTCTGAAGAGACATCTTGGCCAAGGTTTGGGAAAATGTAAGTGTACTGACTACAATTTTTACATCAAGAACAGTTTAAATTAGTCTTCAAGGAAAAAAACAATTTACACTTTAAGAAAATTTAGACAGTCTTTTAACTATGAATTCAAGAGTAACTGATGAACAGCAACTGTCAAAACCAAACTTAGTAACGCACCCTGTTTTTCAGGAAACCCAAACCCTTTACAATACTTTGTCATGATTAAGCCTATTTGAATAGTTCTGCAAAAGTAACTGAAACTGCTTCAATACTACTTTATTCCACTCTTGTATATAACAGCTGTGTATATTGTCTGTTAAAATATTTATCCTTTAGCAGTATCTGTTCATTAAATCGCTTATTTATTTTGACTACTACCACTGCCTGGTGGCATCCAGGCACCTGGCTGGAAGGTATTTGCAGTGCTCGTGGGGTCTTGTGAGGGCTCCTTTTTTCCATAGTAAGGGGCAGATGCGTGGCCTTTAACCTGAGTATGACTTGGTTCAGCAACAAGTCCTTCCTCATACTCCTTGGCCTGAAGCAGCTTATCCTTTTCAGATACATCCTTGACCTTCTGTTTCATTTCTTCTCTGTAATTTTCATTCCTAAGAATCTCCTAAGAACACAGTAGAAAGATAATTAGATAAGTCAAAAGCAAATACAATCAATACCCAGTGTTGCAATAAAACATCTTAAACAGTCATTGCTTTTCTTAATTTTATAACCCACATTTTCAGGTATTTAAGTAAAATAATATATGGCAAAATTAGTTGATTCAACCCTATTTTAGAAGATTCTTAATGTTTGGATCCTCTTGTTGAAGAAAAACTGCACTGTGGTGTCCACTTCACTCTTCTATTGTAGCAAAAAGAAGAAATTAAGAAATTAAATACAGTCATCAACAAATGTGAAAATACATTAAAAATAAGGCTACTTTTTGCATTGTTTCCTATGCAGGAGTTGATATTTACAGCTATTTGTAATTTGCATCTCTTCCTGTAACTCACTATGCCTGTGGTGTTAGGTACCTGTGCTTCAGGGCACAGTTTTGGGAGAAACAGATGTGCAACCTTTGGGGTCCTGCTAGTGCAAGATTACAAAATAAATAACTAAAATCATAAAATCACAGATTAGTCAGGTTGGAAGATAGTGCAGTGGGTCACCTGGTCCAACCTCATTCAACTTGCATGCTCCAGCAGGGTCATCTCAGAGCACACAGCACAGGATTGTATCCAGATGCTGCCTGAATATCTCCAGTGAGGCAGATCAACCTCTCTGGTCAAACTGTTACAGTGCTTGGTCAACCCCACAGTAAAGAAGTTCTTCTTCACATTCAGGTGGAACTCCCTGTGCATCAGTTTCTGCCCACTGCCTCTTGTCTTATTGCTTGGCACCACCGAGCAGAGCCTGGCTCCATCCTCTTGACATCCTCCCATCAGATACTGACCTGATTGATCAGGTCTCCTCTCAGTCATCTCTTCTTGGCTCTTCCTCAGTACCTCTGCTTTTCCCTGTAGGAGAGATGCTCCAGTCCCCTAATCAACTTTGTTGCCCCGTGCTGGATCAGCTCCAGGAGCTCCATGTCTCTCTTGTCCTGAGGAGCCCAGAACTGGACACAGCACTCCAGGTGAGGCCTCACCAGGGCTGAGTACAGGGGCAGGATCACCTTCCATGACCTGCTGGCAATGCTCTTCCCAATGCTCCCCAGGATACCATTGGCCTTCTTGGCCACCAGGACACTCTGCTGGGTCATGGACAGCTTGTTGGCCACCAGGACTTCCACGTCCTTCTCCTCAGAGCTGCTCCCCAGCAGGTCAGCCCCAGCCTGTGCTGGTGCCTGGGGCTGTTCTTCCCCATGTGAAGGATCCTGCATTTGCCTTTGCTGAATTTCAGATGGTTTCTCTCTGCCCATCTCTCCAGCCTGTTGAGGTCCTTCTGAAGGGCTGCACAGCCCTCTGGGGTATCAGCCACTGCTCCCAGGTCTGTGTCCTCAGCAAACTTGCTGAGGAGGCATCTGGCCCTTCATCCAAGTCACTGGTGAGTAAGTTAAACAGTACTGGGCTCAGTACTGAACCTTGGGGGGCACCACCAGTGACAGGCCTCCAACAGTGCCACTGATTACAACCCTCTGGGTTCTGTCATTCATCCAGTTCTCAATCCACCTCACTGTCCACTCATCCAGTCCACAACTCTTGAGTTTTTCTATAAGAATATTGTTAGAGAGAATGTCGAAAGCCTTGCTGAAGTCCAAGTTCCATTGCTCTCCTCTCCTCCATCTAGACAGTTGTTTCATCACAAAAGTCAATCAGGTTGGTCAAGCATGATTTATCTGCAGTGAATTCATACTGACTATTCCTGATCACCTTCCAGTCATCCATGTGGATAGAGAAGGCCTCCAGGACTAAGAAAAAGGCTGAATTCTTTTCTCCAAATTACAAGTATATGGAAGAGTTAAGGAGAAACTATACCAGTACACTCTTCTGTGAGCAAAAGACCATGACATTATTTTAGGAATTTAGGTGTTCAAGTACATGTGATACTGCCAAGAGTTGAAATAGCAACTATGAACACCTAAGAATGCTTTAAAAGACAGTATTTAAAGAAAATCTTATGTAGTGGGTTGACCATGGCTGGATGCCAGATGCCCACCAGAGCTTGTCACTCCCCTCCACAGCTGGACAGATGAGAGAAAATATAATGAAATGTTCACAAGTTAAGGGCTGTGAGAGATCACACACCAAATACCATCACAGGCAAAACAGACTCGACCCTATCGCAGAATGATGAGAAGTAAAGTAAGTTTTTAAAATCACCTTCCCCCTACCCTTCCCTCCTTCCCAGCTCTGTCTCTTCCCCCTAACAAGCGCAGGGAGACAGGGAGTAGGGGTTATAGTCAGCTCATCACACGTTCCTGCCGTTGCTCAGGGGGAGAACTCCTTCTCCCATACCATCATGGGATCCCACCCATGGGAGACAGTTCTCCATGAACTTCTCCAACATGAGCCCATCTCATGAGCAACAGTCCTCCCCAAACTGCTCCAGTGTAGGTCCTTTTCATGGTGTACAGTCCTTCAGGCACAGCCTGCTCCATGTGCGTCCCCCACAGGGTCACAAGTCCTACCAGGAAACCTGCTACTGCATGGGCTCCTCTCTCCATGGGTGGGCAGGTCCCTGCCAGGATCCTGCTCCAGCATGAGTCTTCCACAGGTTCACAGCCTCCTGTCAGGCATCCACCTGCTCCAGCATGGGTCTCCTCCATGGGCTGCAGGTGGATCTCTGTATCCCTGTGTATCTTCATAGGTTCAGGGGCACAGCTGCCTCACCATGGTCTGCAGCACAGGCTGCAGGGGAACCTCTGCTCTGATGACTGGAGCACCTCCTGTCCCTCCTTCTCCCCTGACCTGCGTGTCTGCAGGGCTGTTCCTTTCATATATTGCCACCCTGCTCTTCTCTGAGCACAATTACAACTCTGCATTTTAAGTCTTCTTAAATATGTCATCTGAGAGGCGTGACCACCATTTCTGATGGGCCCAGCCCTGAGCAAAGGCACCTCCATCCTGGAACTGGCTGGGACTGTCTCTGCCAGACATGGAGGAAGCTTCTGGCAGCTTCTCACAGAAGCCACTCCTGTAGCTGCCCTGCTACCAAAACCTGGTCATACAAACCCAATACACCTTATCTTAGAGGTATCATGGAAAGTAACCCCTTTTCTTAGTTCTTAGTTGCCTCTGTACTTAAATTCACAGATACACAGAGCAGAGGCAGAACCCTTTGCATACAAATATTGAATGGAAACACACAAGTAATACACAAATGACTTTGCAAATTGAAGAGGGGTGAAAATTCTCACATGCTCAAATAGAAATATTGCCAAGCATAACAAGATAAAATGTTCGACAGTCAGTATAGCAAAACCTCTTTTTGGAACCTCTCAATTCTGTCCTTGTTTACCACATGCCTAGGTAAATCCACCACAACCTTACTGATTTCAAGGGGATCACTCGTGTGGTGCTTGTATTAAACCACTACTAAGAAACAAGGTCAAATACCTTTGTGATAACTGAAGACTGCATCATTGTCTTTGCTAAAACAATGGGAAATGATTTATTAAAATACAAACATACCTTACTGTGAACAACTGTTACTAGTTTAAAATCTCTTCAAGTGATTACTTCAACATAAAGTTATCTTGGTCAGGTAAGAGCAGCTGTAACTAAACACCAAATGCTTCAAGTCCATTTTAAATGCTGATATAGAATTGTTCTCTGGTTTTCAGACTCAAATAAGGATCTTTTAATCTTTAATCTCTTCTGTGGACAAAGTATAATTGTGATATATAAAATAAAAAAGTGTATCTTAAAAAAAAAAAAAAAAAAGAGAACTTATTCTTATTAGCAAATGCAGAAAAAAACCCCAAACTGAAGTGAGTTATTCAGAATTTTCTACACAATCTACCAGGACAAAACTGTTTCAACTACAAAGTATCTGTACACATCTATTTTGTGCATTAAATTCATGCCACTAGCACGTACACTGAAATTACTGGGTTCCTGTGCTCAAATTAAAGAAAATATAAATTGGAAATATTGGGTCAATTGGCATGTTATAAACACTGGGTCAAATACATTCTCACTTTCAGACTCCACTGCTAACCAATCCTTTACTGTCTGATTTGCTATAAAAAGTAACTCAGGTCTAAAAGTTAGTTTGTTTGTGGTTTTTTTTCTGTTTGCTTGTTTGTTTGTTTAAGCTACATTGTCAGGTTCAGAACACTTATATTCTCTCCTCCTCCAAGATGAATCACAGTATTTTTTAAGATGGCTATCTTCACTATAAACTGCCCCCCAATAAGTGTTCTGTTAAAATATAAGTACATGAATGTGTAATGTGCTCTGACCATTAAGGGAAATACAAAATCTTTCTATCCAACCCAGAGAACATAGTAGCTATCAGATAGCTGCGGTTTTTAAAGGATTAACTTGTTCTTCCAACACTCTCTTTTTGTACAAATAAATTATATAAGCTCTTTGAACCAGCAATTCTCTGGAAGTACATGGCACCTCAAGAGTACAAGAAATGTCCTTCAGCATTTTTCTTAAAAGAGAACTCTAAGAACTGGGGTTATGCTGCAAAACTAAAAAACAAAAAATGCCTTAAGATATCCAGCCACATTTTAAAGCAGTTGAAATCCCTACATCCAGATGTTCACTTTGAAATGTATCAGCTCCCAGCATACAGAATAGGATACACACGATATGCCAAGAGCTAGGTCCAACTACACGTTCTGCAGTTTATTTTTAGGTGGAAAGTAAATCAAGACATTTTACTCACTGCAGGTTGTCCAGCTTTGGTGATTATTTTAAGTCGTATGAGGTTTTTAACGCTTCTAACGTTTGGAGCTGCACGTCTTCCCTCCTTAGAAAGACAAAGTTTAAGAAAGTGATGTCTAAGGTTTTCTTGAAGAACATTATTATTAAGGAAATACCAAAGTAGCCCTTTGTGGAGTTTGAGGCAGCTGTTTCTCATCCAGAAACTGCTGACTTCTGCATAATCTGACATCTTAGTATTGGTAACAGCTGCATGATCAAAGAATGAAAGATGGCCTGCTCAGAGGAGCAACATAGCTCAAGACATGTTCCTGTCTTCCAAGGGTGTTTCTGCAAAAGGCATTGGGCTGTATTTCCTGCCACCGGGCATGAAATTTTCACTTTTGTTGCAAACTGTGTATTTTTCAAAGCTCTCACATAACTCCAGCAGCTGAGTTGTATCACAAAGTGTCCACTGTGGTGTGGAAACTGTATTCACCTCAACTTCATACAGGGAGGAAAATCTAGACAAAGGATTTTAAGTGCCTACCTGACTGTACTGGAAGACCTGCTTTGTAGAGTCAATATTTGGAATGCCGTGTTCTTTCGCTCTAAAGACTCCCACACTGTCACTTCTTTCCCCTTCCTGCATAAACTAGTAGCTTTGCTGAATGAACAAAACTAGTTCCTCCTGGAAAGAAGATGTCATGACTACAAAAGAGGGCTCTCCAGACTCAGTCATTCCTTCAAGTGGGGTCTGGCTCAGTAGTGATCAGTCTTTGCTGAACACTTCTTGCTAGTCTTCTCCACAGGCAAGCAACGGTACTGAACCCTTTCTATCCTGCAGCACCTGCTGAACCTCACACCCTGAGGAACCACTCCTCCCCTACTCTTACTGCCTTGCTGTACCCCCCTCAGCCCTCACGCCAGCCACAGTTACACCAGCACTTGCCTCTCACAGGGCATTTTCAAACTCCTGAGCACAAAGTTGTGAACAGAGCTCTAAGGATGCAGGTACATGCAGATATGCAGTACCAATGTACAGTGTCTAAGTGGCATAGTTTAAAGGTCATTTTAACAGACTGGCACCTTACAGAAGGTTTTCTAAAGACACTAGACCTAATCCTTTAATTACAAGGGGTTTTTTATTATTAATTTTGAGAAAAATATGTTTCTTTTCAGATGGGTTTGTATCTTGATTAAATTAGAAATAAATAGCTTCTTTATGTTGTCTTAGAAACTATTTCAACTTTCCAAGTTATTTTTACTTACATATGTTGAAATACTCATGATTTCTCTTGATTTGAATCATGTTAGCTAGTTACTGTTTGATGCTAGAACGGAGAAACAGCTGGACAGATTAATGATCTTTGAACTGTAGACAGTGCATATTCATAGAATACTTGTGTTTTGTGCCTAGTTTGAATATTTTATGTTTAATCATGAATGAACTTGAAATTAGAATGCTGCCTGTTAAAAATTCATACCTAAAAGCTGATAAAAATTTTAAAAATAGCAGATAGAATGAAAAAAATTGTTTTGACACAGTATTAAAAAAGTTGATTGTTGTAAGACAATTTAATATGTCAGAATTTTTCTTCATTATCAATTTAACTGAAACTCTGGCAAAATGCTAGAAGTTAAGCTGAACCAGCATTTTTTAGAATATCACCAAACAAGTTAACTAAGCTCCATTTTCCAGTTTGACAAGTTAAATAAGCAAGATTAAATAATTGGCTATTACATCATATTTCAAGAGTAGGAGGCAGAGAGAGGACCTCATCTTTGGGAAGCACTGAACGTTCTGATCCAGGGCAGGTCTTGATAACTCAGCAACTGCACATGAGCCCAGCAGTACCAGCTTGGGAATGAGAAATAATGTGGTAAATGAAAAGCTGTCACTACATGGCAAACACAGAGGAGCACTTTGAAATAGAAAGGCTTATCTGGATTAGCTAAAATACTTATTTAAATCAAACACTGACTCAGCTGACTGCTAATTTTGTAAAGAACATACACTAAATATCCTTGGTCAATCAACAAACAACATTAATCAAATCAATATAAGATTTGCTTTACACAGGTTCAGTTTTTGATCAAATCTCTGATCAGTTGCAATATTTGGTTTTAAATGCAGTGCTAATACCGCATTTACTACCAAGCTAAATCAGTTAAATATTAATTATAACTCACAGTAATTTTTGGTTAAATTAAATCTGCAGACAAGAAGTGATAAGTATTACTGAAGTACTATAGTACTAGTTATGAACTACAAAATCTCTGGTGTGAGCTGACATTGTTTCTAGGGCACCATGTGTTCCAGTGTAACACGCATGTGTTTGGCAAGAACACGGAGCAAGAGGCAAAAGGACGAGACACCAGACTGTAAAGCATATCACCAACACATGGAGACAGTAGGGGTTTGTGCCTGAATTATTCTTACAATTCTGCAAAGGTGTTTGTCCAGAACCACACATATATTCAAGATTACAGATGAAACTGTGAAGAAGCAGCAAAAAACACAAACTAGCCTGGCACCACTGCACTCTGCCCTGAAGAAAGGGCAACACATAGCCCTGATCTCCATGGAGCAAACAAGGAACTGTAGCTGTGACTCAGTCACAGTTTGGTCCTTGCTTTCCCCTTAGTCTACATATGATGTAATCTGTACCAGCCCTTTTCCTGGTACACTTCACTTTGCCCTCCACCCCCGCTCAGCTGTGCTGTCAGTGAATCAGGACACAGAGCCAGTGCTCCACGCACTCCCTCCCACACGGACAGGAGCAGAAGAGCAGCAACAGCTCTTTCCTCTGCAGCCTTGGAATCTGCAGCATGGGCAATCTGGAAGCAATGGGACAAATTGGTGCCTCAATACTCCTCTGTGGAGGTTGACAAGCAGTTATATTTCAAAACTGAAGAGAAAGTTAAAATGAACAAGAGGAAAAAAATCTAAAAGATGACGGCTTCTGCAAATGCTCAATTTATTTTTTTTATTGACTTCTATGACTGCTCCCTTCTATTTAAGGTCTTTGTAGCTCAGTTCTTTATATTGTCAAGTTTTACTGCCCTTTTGCATCAAATAATAATCGTCTCTGGAATTATGCATAATTTACTATGCAAAATGCTATTTAGTGCATCCTAAGTTATTGAATATGTCCTGAATCCTGGTTGTGATTCTGGACAACAATGGTGGGAAATATGTTGCTCAGACACATGTTTATCCCTGTGCTTTTAAAATATTTTTTCCTTGAACTGTTAATCATAATGTGCAGCTTTTGGTAGCTTCAGGAGCAAATTACTCATGTGCTAAGCCATAGTGTCTCTGTAAGAATGTAGAGTCTCTCTATGTCAGTGTTCTCATTTTACAACTTCTCAACTGAAGCATTTGAAAGCAGACTGAGACAAAACTATAACATGCAATCCCAACAGTGTCAAACAAAGCATTTTTCTAAACTGCATTCCACTCCCCTTAAAGGAGTGTAAATTCTGTGTAAACTAATCTACATGAATGAACCTGCTTTTGATCATACCATCTCTCAAATAAGTAATACTTATGATCAAACAAATGGGAAGAGTGGATAGGCATTGTGGGAACTAACCAGAATTTAATTTCGATGTAATTATTCGGGGAGTGAGAGGAAGAAACCTTATGCTTATTACAACTCACTGAAGTACGTTCTTTCCTCCCTTGACAAGGAGTTTGTCGAAACAGATAATTATGGAAATCTTAGAAACAGTTTGAAAGAATAGAGGTGTCATCACAGAAGTTTTTTTAACATTTCACCTTCTATCCAACTATGCAATTCAGAACTCACTGAATTTTATTACTGTGTACCAAGTACATACTGCATGAGAAAAGCAGTCATTTACTGTGGTTTTCAATCTCAAACTATTTTCAAGATTTTGATGCTAATTAAAGGAATATGAAATTCTACTTTACTTCCCATGAAATATTAACACGCACAGGCATACAGAGCAACAGAGAGGTTTCAGTTCAAATGGAGATTTGTGGCTGTGCAGCCCTGTGTGTGCTACAGAGGAACCAGCATCTGTATCAACAGGGAAGTGCTATCAAGTACAAAGATCTGTGTACACAGAGATGTGTTACTATGGGTTCACATCTACCACTTGCAGGATACCACGTTGGTGGGTTCACAGATAAACCACATTTCTCTCCATACCAGTTCCTCTCAGCACTGCCATACTTCCAAGTTTCCTCATAAGTCTTCTGACACCCCAATAAAGTCCATAACTTTATTTCTATCTCCACTCTACAGACATGGCCTTAAACAATGCCAAATTTCTCAGATACCCTTAAACCTCAGAACATTGTCAGTAGTGTGTAGCTATAAGATCTGTTATAGGAGAAAATAAGGGTTAGATTTCTAAATACATTTGGATACCTTGCGTTATCGATAGCAGAATTCTTTAAAAGCCTCTACAAATCTGATGCTCTCTGAAATAAGAAAAAAAATCAAATAGAAGTTAGGCACAGAAAGGCCTGAAGAGAGAAGGTTTCCTCCCTGTCTTCCATGAGCATCTTTTCCTTCCTTTCCAGACAAGATGAGAAAAATCCAAAATATAAAAATGCCATGTTTAAAGTCAGTAGAGAAATCTGTAGCCAGAAGGAAAACTGGGAGGTACGAGCATAGGCAAGACAGCACATTTATATTTGCCTTACAAATTTTTGGATGAGCTATACAGAAGGTGGACTATGGCTCAATGAATGGAAGGGAATAGCCTCTTAAAGAAATAATTTGCATGGATAGAACATCGTTTCTATAAAACAACTTCTATATCTGAAGACAACTTTTCTTACTAAATTCTGGCAACACTAAAGCTTAGCAGGTGAACTAACATGCGATCTGCCCTAATTTGTCAAGTTATCATCCTTATTGTAACTGAACTGAGACTTGGCATATTTCAAGCTGTAAAAAAATCAAAAGGCAACCAGCTGTTAACCAGTATCCCAGAAAATGATTTTAAAGCCCAAGGCTTCCAGCACTAACATTCCTTATGTAACTGGCCAGGTTAAAAATAACCAAGGTGATGAGCAGCATCCATGAGTTATGTCTAGCCAGACTCAGAAGTCTGAGTGACTTCCTTCAAAAATGGGGAAAGAGGAATGGGGCACAAGGAGGAAAGAAACAATTAGGGATGTGGTACAATTAGCACTGCACAAGTTGACTTGGAGTATTCTTCCATGAAAAAAATATAAAAGAGAGAAGAGACAATAAAGCAACTTCTTCTGAGCAAAAGTGAAAGCTTTATAATGGTAACATGCAGACAAATAAAAAAATATCAGTTAGGTGTTTGTGGAAGAAAGAATGGCCTGAATAAAAAACATGATCAAGTCTCGAGAAAATCATCAACAGACTTAGCTGGTGTCATGACCCAAATATCTGATCACTGGCAAGGAGGAACAACTCACATTCATTCTCACTTAAATGACTGACATGTCCTGATGATTAAGAATGACATTTTGTTAGCCTACAGTATTTACCAAACCATTGGTTCCCAACATGTGGTTATCCGTGTGATCAGTAAGATCCAGCTGCTTTGTGAAGCTGTATCTCTACAATATTTTCAATTAAAAATTCATCATAGACCTCCTCATGAAACCTGGTAACCTCTATCAATAGCCAAGAGCTAATAAAAGATAAGATATAGACAAAGATAAAAAATACGAAATATAAGATTCAAAAGGGGGATGGTAGGCTAACAAAAGTGGAACAGAAATTGTAATTAAGTTTAATATATGTCATTTGATATTAGAAAGAAAAAAAATGAAGGGCAAAGGACAGGAAAGAAAGGAAAACCATCCAAAAAAGTACCTTTACATACTGCAAAAGTAGGAACATAGGCACAGCTCCAGAAACTTATGCTTTAGAAACTTTAGGGTTGTAACAATAAGATGTTGACAGCAAAATGTCATTAAAGGAAAAATGCAAAATTTGTGTGCTTTACATCCTTTTTCAGAAATAGGCTGGTGTCATAAGAAATACATGAAACAACAAGGAGATTTCTTATATAGGGTTTCAACATGGAATATGCCACAAATATTGCCCTGTTTCATAGCTGTCATGCAGCAGTTTACCATACCATCTTCACTGTCAAAAGGGGAATATAATACAGAATAGCAGCCGGTAAAGTTTATGTAGCTAAAACACTAAAGCAAATCAGCCCTACAAATAGGGGCCAAACAATATGCTATAGGTACTTCACTATTGTAATTATATTTATAATGATATTGTGATGTAAGGGTTAGTGCCAATCTCAAATTAGGAGAAAAGTAGATCATATATAGTGCCCCTCATTTTTCTCTGTAACACAGAGGAAAAAATTGGGCTTTACTATCACATATTAAAAATATGACTGGAGCACTCTTTTCAAATTAGCAAGAATTTTTAACAAACACTGTTTTGTAGTAGTTCACATATGAACTACTCTTGCTTACACAGGAAAAAAACTATTTAGAGATTACTTGAAAAGGTAACTATTTTCAAATTCCTAGTTTATCATTTCTGCTCTGTGATAAGGTCAATGCACAGCCCTGCAGGTAAAGTACCTAGCTGCTAAATTATTTCTCAGATCTATTACCTCACAAAACTAAAAATATAAGCAGTCCTGTAACTCTGAATGCACCATTAGTCACAGCAATCTTTCACTTTCCATAAATTGCTTTTTCTGGAAGGTAAAAATATTTAGAATACTATTGTTTCACAGTTCTCTCACCTGTGGAGACTTCTTGCTCCCTATATCAAAAATGAGCCAACATCTCTAGCACCAGAAGGAGTTTTATTGCACCAATTCCAGACCCAAGTCTGCTTGCCTTGGAGCAGGTTTACCTCAGAGCAGCTATCACAGCAGCTCACAGAAATGATAGAACGAAAGACACAATACCTCCCATCTTCAAGTATCACATTAAGTGGTAATTTCAACAATAAAAGTTGTTTGCATATAGTTGATATAAGCCAGAAGTAATTAAAATTAGGTCAGTCCAAACTTAGATGGAATAACTGTTGTAGTATCAGTTCCATGGCTCTACATAAGTAACTAGATTGGGGAGGGAAGGGAAAAAAATTTAAAAAATAAAAACCAAATCCACATTTAGTACTTCCTTGAATAGCTTTAAGGATAACTTTAACTTAAACTTCTTTCATTCATGGGTGTATTATAGCCCTTACTGTCTCTATAGCCTCAGTGGCAATTGGAAAGAGGGGCAGAGAGAATTAGTTGAAAAGCTGTATGTTGTGTAGAAGCTTGTTTCAATGAGTTACGGTTTGTCAGCAGCTGACAAGCTCCCCCAGGTCATCTCAACACACAAGCAACTAGGACAACTTTTCACAGGCCAGGACGTTCCAAAAGATCTCAGTGACCAAATGGCTGGAGATGTCAACATATATTCACTGAATCTGACACAGTTATTCCTGATGCAAGTCAAGTATCTGCCTCCATGGGTGTAATTTTGAATCTTCTGCAGCAAACAATGTCTTCTCTCTCATTCCTAGCTGGTGCTTAGCAACTTGTCATAGAAACGCTGGGCAAGTCATGTATGTGTCTGCATGCATCTGCATACACAGATCAGCAGTCAAACTTGTTTGTAAACTCTTTACAAACTCATCAGCATGAAAGACACTGTGAGGCATTTCTCTGCTTTCTCTTATGGAAAAAGACATAGCTGCAACTCCCTGTAGCATTAGCACTGTAAAATGCTAGTGCAATTGGTTTTCTTGTTTTGATGAATCCACTGGCAGCTAGGTTTGAAACCTACATTTTAGTATCAACTACCATGAAAAAAACCTTGCAAAAATTAAAAAGCCGTAGCAGTAATTTAAGAATTTGTTTCATTGAAGAGACTCTTCAGTGGTTATGATCATCTTAAAGAACCTATGTATATCACCTTAAAAGAATTCACACAGAGAATGACTAAAGAATAATGGAGTTTATATTTCCACTTATTTTATTTTTTTCCAAATGTTAGACATCTAGTCAGTGTATATTTCCATCAGTTAGGCAAGGAACATACTAAATTCTCCCCCACAAGTAACAGATTACTGCGCAGTTTGGTCCACTATAAATTAATTACGATAATTTCATTAGAACAATTGAAAATCTAAAGACATTTCATCTCACCTCAATGGTGGGTGGATCTTCTCTCTTTTTTCTTATCCATGCTGAAAAAAACAAAAAAAATCAAATGGATTATTTCAAAGATCACAAACAGTATTGAAACTCAAAATTATTATGAATTTGTAACAGAAAGCAAAGTATTTTCAAGTATTTATGAAAAAATTACAATAGAATTCACCACAACCTGGCAAACCATGTCATTTCCCAAAATGTAGGCACAAGAGGTTATTTCCTATTTCAGTTTTCAGAGAAGGGAGGGGTGGGGGATGGTGTCACCTCTGTGTGGAGACCTTGGGCACAGTTTACGTATCACCCTGGCTGTCAAAACAGGTCTTAAAAAGCAGGGCTTATGGCACAGGCTTATTGCTGAGCTTGCAATACAGAGTTCAGGCACTAAGAAAATGACAAGTTGACTGACAAGAAGTAAGAACAGCCTTAGACCACTCTGGAGAAAAAGCATTCCTGTACATGCTTCAGACATTCTTAAAGCCGAAAACTTTTTTACATTATTACCAGGTAGAATTCCTTTACGGGCATGAAAGGTACAGCCCCAGGCCTGACTGAGGGACTGCAGAGCCTGGACCAAAGCACATCATGTGGCTCTGTGGGATTACCCACTTCATGGAGGGGCGGGTACTGTGACTGGGGGAAGGATCCCTCCATCGTGGTCAATTCATGCTGGAAAAGACAGCAGAGGAATGGAGGAATAAAAGCAGTGGCGATGACAATTGTCCTGCGGCTCAGGTTTTGTGAACAAGATCCACAGACATATGCCCACTCCCTTCACTAACACTGCTGTTAGCTGGGACTGTCAGGAGGCGACAATCCAGGCACTCCACCGCAGATGCTGACACGTCTCACTGTGTACAGCCAATGAAGTAAGAGAGCTCCTGCTATTACAGACATTACTTAGACGAATTAACTGACATCACTTTTTAGAAATACCACAACTGTAGCATTTTTTCATGCCTTTTTAATCCACACAATTGGTAGGTTCTTGGTAGGATACTTCAAAGACCTTTGTCTTTTCTGCCCATATTTTTCAAATTAATTAGTAGCAGAATGCAAGTAGCCAGTAATAAACAGAATGACAAACATAAGGAAAGCCACTTCCAAGTGCTGAGACACAGCAGTTATTTCATATGTTTGTTTTGATAAGTAAGATTTTTGTTACTATGCTTGAAAATTAGAGCAAAAATAACATTTTGCTATAACCTATTCAAATTCCTGGCCTCACCTGTAGCCATCTATAAAGTTTCAGAAATGCTTTAAGAAGGAACTATTCCATATTTTAATTTTCTTATACTATCTGTGCTGTATTTTGAGGGGAACCAGGGAATGATTTAGACAAGTCTAAGACACTAAAACCTGCACACAGTCATAACATCATCTCACTTCTGAAAATGCAACTACATAGAAGGTGAAACACTAACACCATGGCTTCAGCAGCAGTATGCAACTGGGTTTAGGGAGAATAGCTTCCAACTAACATATGAACAAAGGGAGACAAAATGGTATAACGGCTTGGCACTTAGTCAGGATGGCAAGGCCAACAGCCTTGGTTAATGGTAAAGTTTAATGGTAAAATACCTGTAAAGACATGAAGCAAGGTAATACTTTCGGTTCTTGTCTGTCAGATGCCACTTCCTGAAGATACGTACTTTTAAATATCTTTCTCAAACTACTTTTCTTAAAAGCAGACCCTGTCAGCTCTTTTCAGAGGTCCTAACAAGGAATAGATCCAAATCTGTCATTGTGGAGAAGTGACAGAGCTATTAACAGTCAATATCACCCTTTCTGCAAGTTTTATGTCAGTGGAAAGAAAAACAGCCCATTAAGGTAATTCAAAATACAACTAAGTGACCTTCTATTAAATCTATAGAACTATAGACTTTTTGCATGTACCTGTAGCACTTACAAATATTTAAATTTTACAAGGATTTCAAACTGCAAACTCTGGCAAGATCAGAGACTAAACTGAGACTGCCACTTTCTCAGCTGGCAGCCTTGCATACAGTCTGTAAAAACACCAACAATGCTACTGAAGAAAATCTTATCACGTAAGGCTTTCCTCCTGACAGAATTTTGTCCATACTTAGCAACAGTTTCAGAATTCTGAAAGACTTAGCAACATCATTCAGAAAAAGGAAAAAGCTGTGGAGATTTCAGATACAGCAAAGTGCATATAGTAGACACTAATCAATAAAAGATACAGCTGGAGAAAAAAAAAGGAAAAATAGTAGTTCAAAATATCTCATAAAATGTAAAGCTTTAAACCATCAAAATTAACAGATTACTTTGAACAAAATATCATCTTCTACCTTTGCCATGTCTTGCTTCAGACCTATGGAAGGATAGTACCTCTGTTTTCAATCCCATAGCTCTCAGCATGTAAAAATTGATTTACTTTTTTTGAAATTGCCAGTATTTTCTTAAAACACCAGCTGCATTTTAACTTCAGATGATTATAATAACTGATCCCTAGAGAAAAAAATTTGAAATAGTCCAAAAATTAAGCTGCAGTTAGAAAGTACTGCTGAAATATAAACATTCCAATAGATTTTCTTTCAAGAGCATCTATGACTTTTAGCAGTTATTTGACTAATGATTTTCAGATTAATGGAATACTTCTAGTAAACGATTTTATCATTTAATTATCTACCTCGTTTAAAAAGCTGCCAACAGAACAGTGAAGGGTAACACAATCACACGTCCTGTGAACAGAGGCTATGAATAAGGAGCATTACACAATATATTTTCATTCATTAACTGAACTCAGTACCAACACTCAAAAGCAAAGAAACAAACCTTAATTTAGGAAGATTTTTCATATCAAACATTCCATAATAGAACTGTATCTATTTAAATACATAAATAGTGCACACAGTTTTGACATTGTGCTCTTTTTCTTTCCAGTTATAACAACATTTGAATACATGGTTTTACAGGAGCTATCAACTTTCCTTTTTTCTAATAAATGTCAGGAGTACAAATCTTTTTCAACTTAATGGTACATAAAACTTGTTGGCACAAATATTGACACTATTTTCTGAATTACTACAAGTAAATTAATTTTAATATCTCTAATGAAGTACATAAGAAAGTCATTATGTAATGAAAGATTTCTTCACTGCCATGTAGCTGAGGGAGAAATATAGTATGAAAATTTACTAAAACCTTTTTATATTCATAAGATTAAGTTAGTTAGATTTAATATTACCATATCCTCTGTGCAAATCCACTTCTCAAATATTCTTCATGAAGCTCAAGATGCAATACAAATTTAAAAACAAAACAACCATCATCTGAATTCAGTATATTTTAGCATAATGCATTTTAACATAAAATAGTTTTATCAGTCTTTCAAAAGCAATACAGTTTACTAATAATTCACCTGACCACTCCTTAATCTTTGGGGATCAGAATGGGAGGACTCAAATGTATTTAATTCTTACCAGTTTTCATGTGGTTCTCTTTGAGACAGGAAAATTTCCAAAAGCCTTTCAAGTCTTTAAGTTATACATAAAATTTTGAGCACTCAACACATGGTTCAAAAAAAGCACCAACACCTCATAACTTAGGTGTAAATTCATGATAGCACAGGGAGAATGATGGTATACAAAAAATATAACCAATTTGCTACTAAGTTAAAATTCAAGTAAATAATATGTTGAAGTTTAGATATTTTGCATTCTCTTTGGAAAATATATCTGTGTATACAGTTGAGTAAAGAAAAAGCTCCCACACCTTTCTCCATTATCTGCATTACACCTTTGGTGAATGCACTTTTAAATTACTGAACAGCTTTATATCACAGTCAAATATTTTTTGATGGAAACACAGTAGGTAGGTGCTTTATTACATTTTATTTGAACAGCATATGCACACATGCATATACTTGATTAAAAGTTGACAGTTATAGCTGGGAAAAATTTTGACATTACATTCCCATTCCCCAAACAAACAAAACAAAATGCCTTCACCATTGGTCAGCCAAGATGTTTTAAACCTGGCAGAGAAGGTAACATGTATGTACTGAGTGCAACCAAAACATCTTCCCTGCCCCCCAAGGCTTTGGCAAAATGAATTTTTAAAATTGCTGCTTCTAATTTTATCTGGATGCACTCATTTTAATTCCACCTTTGCCTAAAAGGAATTTTGCAAGTAAGCTGGACATTTCCTACCTTGAGACATTTGCATTCTTTCATCAGCACTCATTTGCATTCTTATTAGTATGCATGAAATTTTCATTGAACTTTAAGACTCCTACTGGCAGATAACACACTGCAATGACCATAAAAGTGAAGATGGAAATTAAGACTCCCATTAATCACTAAATGTTACCAAGGAAAAGAAAAGAAAAGATTAGGAGCAGATGGCAATAAAATGCTGCGTGAAGCATGCCATGTCCTGAATTTCTGTGGTATGCAAAATTGCAGATCTTCCCTCATGAGCACTATTGACGTGTCCTGAGGAGGTAAATTACACATTCTACAGTAGGTGAACATTCAGAACTAAAATACAGAAATGTTATCTGTTGTGTGCATCAATACTACCTAAGGAAAAGTAGGCACTCCCACTTTGAAGTAAAATATAATAGACCTCACCTAAACAAAAACAGGCAATATTTGTATTATACATAAGGACTGCATTCTAAATTTAAAACTATAGTACAAGAGGAAATACACTCTTGGATTTTTAAAAATTAAAATTAATTTAATTTTATGTGTACAAAGAGCTAACACTAAAGATAACACAAGGGGTTTTGTTTTAGTTTTATAAAAGCCTTAATAGACAGAACTTTTCATTAAATTCACAGGTCGGATAATGTAGATAATTTAACCCTGCAGAGTGCTTAAAACGAACAACTTTAGGATAAAATTTCCAAATAAGTCCTTCAGGAGTAAACCCTTGGCCCTGTATTCAGTAAGCTCCCAGGACCAGTACACAAACAGAGTCAAAGAAGCAGCTTGTACAGATTGAGTTTGTGATCTGGATGATGCTTTATAGCTTTCTATTTGGTCTCCTTTAAGTTATCACATGTTTAAAACTTGATAAAAACAGCACCAGAATCAGTTCCTTAGGTTACCAGCTGTCCAGGTTGAATGTCTTATGTATAGAATGAGATTTAACTCAGCCCCTCATCCAATTTCTCTACAGCCTATTCCCACTCCTGAACTCCACTCTCCTTTGTCCCTGGTTTTGTAAAAGTTTCCCTCACACGAGTGATGCCTGTAAGTATTTCCAGAGATGGTACTTTTATTAATTTTAGTCACAAGAGGTTTCTTTTCCTAGTCATACAGTCAGTCATACAGTTGTGTAAGGTAACAAAGAAAGGGAAAGGGTGCTGGGATGATTGCTTTTAAATGACGTGGCCATTAAGGATTGTCCAAAAGTAAAAAAAAACCTGAGTCCTGTCAGAACAGACAGCACAGGTTAAAGCAGCTCTCTACAGGTCCCAAGAAAATGAGAGGAGATAAGGCAACTGACTCTTCAGCACAGTCCTAAAAGTGAAAAGCCTGAGAGGGATAGGAAGGAGAGCCAGCCAAAACTTAAGAAGAGGCCATGGATGTCAAAGTACATATACAGAGTTTGGAGAGGAGGCCCCTGGAGATGTAAGCTTGTGCCCAGCAGAGTCCAAGAGGAAAGAGAAAACAAAGTAAGAAATATTAATTAAGATTCTAACTTTATATTCATCTTTTACTGTTCAGAGGAAACAGCAAGTATTTCAGAACTCCTTCTGCAAAGTCTCAGGCTATTTGCTGGAACGATCAGCATCCATAATAGCACGAATAGCACGTGAACACCCACAGAAAGAATGCACTGGGAAATTTTCAAGAGTCTGGACAGAAGACATACAGTGAAAGTTCAGCACAGGTCCTGTGGGCCTGGGATTCTAGATCAAACTTAAAGAGGAAAAAATTGGGTCAGAAATGTAATTTCAGCAAAGAATGTCTAAAAATCTTGAATTAAACTGTTCTTACTCAGTTAACTGGCTTCTATAGTAATATTTGAACTAGCTACGCTTTCCATTCTTTCTCATTTTTAACTGAGAACTTTTTTTTACAGGAGGCAAAACAGAAGTCATGATGAATTGAAATTCAAAGCATCCTACATGCCTAACTCACACCCAATATGTAGTAAAGACATAATAGTTCTTTGAACAGCTTCTATACCCACAACAGAAGTACCAGTTTTGGCTTTTTAAAATTCTACATCTACAAAACCATTTGCAAAGGTTAGACTAGCACTGGACAAAAAAAGTACAGGTTAGCCTTTTTTCTGGAATTCCCATCTTCATCTCTTAGAAGTATACACTACACATAAATTCTGCTTAATAAATGCACTGGGGAAAAAAGCATGCATGTATCTCTTTTTTTTTAGAGAAATTCAGTACTGTTGTGGTTAAGGAACAGTACTCCCCAATTTAGATCTCCCCCAAAAGTTCCCCAAACCACACTGCCAACTGCTTGCTCCCTCTCCCCTCCTCTTCCACTCTGTCCCACTGAGGTGGCCAGGGAGGAGGATGGGAGGCACAGAAAGCAAAGATCACGGGGTGAGATAACAATTTACTGGAAACAGCAATGAGATAAAAGAAACAAACATATATTTATACTAATAACAAAAGCATACAAAAGAGACGGTAATTTATATGCCAAATGCCACGGAGGATGATGTGACATGACCACAGCCATGTTTTTTCCCAACCAGAAGCCACACCCTTTTTCTCAGAAGCAGAGTCCACTTCCTCTACTCCCAGCAATGACCTGAAGTGGTATTGTATAACATCTGGATTCTGGCCACACCTTGTCAGCCACACCCTCTCCTGGTGATTGCAAAAAATTAACCTCATCCTTGGCCAAAATGAGGACAAGTACTTAAGAGGAAAAGACTACTCAATCTGCAAACTGCAAGTTTTCCTTTTCTCCGTGAATTCTTTGTATTTAATGACAAAATAACAAAGAAAAAACTGCACAGTTACAAAGAGGAGGAAGTTAAGCAATAAAACTGTAAACACAGCTTATAAAAACAGGACCGGCCAGATAATTGTTTCTTCTCTAAAACAAATCTGAACAGGATGCCTTGATTTGAAGAGTGTGTCTCAGGTCTGGCAGCTGCAGCTTTTTAGGCAAGTCCATAGGCCCATGAGGGTACGTGATATTTGACTTCAAGGTCTTGTCACACACAACCTCCCAAAAATCCGCAACCTCCCAGGCAGCACACTGTCAAATCATGTGGATTTGTGCTAAGTTTCTGAAGAGAGATACAGCAGAGGCTTTTTAGTGCTACACAGATCCCAGCAGCACAAAGCAGTGGGTTTGTAGAGCAATTTGGTTAACACTGCAGTCTAAGACCATTTGTGAAAGGATGATTAGCCCACACCCATCTGAGGCAGTCTGACTGTACACACTGTAGTCCTATTAATTCCAGCCAGATGCAGACAGAGACTAATGAATTGTCTTGGATGTGAGTTCATTCACAGGAGAGCAGAGTTACCAGAAGCTTCATATATGCTTCTCAGTGTCTGTGGTGCAGTATTTGCATGACAATCACAGAGAACTAAGATGAGCACTGGTGGCTAGAGAACTTTTGGATGAGGAAGAAGACCCTCAGAAAGCTGGATAAATAGCATTCATCCATTCAGGCACCAGATGATTTAGTTAGGACAATCCTATCAGGTTGCTCCTTTCCTTCAGAAGATGGCTATCCCGGACTGACAAAGACCAGGAACAACCAGAGTAAGAGTTGCCAACCCACTGTGGGCACTGCAGCAGTAGAAGACAGAAACTGTTGATACTGTGGTTTTGCCATACTTAGTAAACACTGCCAATAGTGTTGAAACACCATTCAGAAGCTTTCAGTTGTTAATACTAGCCTCTGTTGATCACAGCAAAAATCCTAGGAAATAGTGTAATGACAATAAAATACAAGATAAGAATGTTTTCTATTTCTCTAGTGAGTCCATGAAGGGATATAATGGGCCTAAAGTTTTCTATTTGCTCAGTATCATCTCCTTCAGAGAAAAGCATCAAGCATCAAGGAAAGAGAATGAGGTAAAGCCAGTATACTAAGACATTTTGTCAAAATATGTTGTAGACTCAGTTCATTTGCATCTCATTGACAAATTAAACCACACTGATATCAGTGTATTAGAACAATTTTTATTCCACCAATACTTTTAATTTCTTATTGAACTCATGCAAACTTCCAGCAAGCAGATTATTCAATGATGAGGAATTCCAGAGCTTAAATATATAAAAATCTGTTTGCTTTAAACATATCAACTTCTGGGAGATGCCTATGTATTTTTCTCTGTAAAAAGCATGTTGAGTGATGGGTAGCCTTTACGTATTGTTTCAGGGGTTCCTTGCTTATGCTGCAGTCCTGGATTTTAGGTCACATTTAACCCCACATCTCGATCAAGCCTGAACCTTAAAGACCAACATACACTCCTTCTCTTGCTTCTCTTCTTCTCCAAGAGCCGATCAGCTAATCTTAAGGAAATGTGCTAACTTCCCTGAAGTTTTTACTATATCCCAAATTTTCAGACAAGAATTTAATCAGTAGCAGTGGGATAAAATGGTTAATTATTAAAAGGTTCTCTAACTCTCTACTAGATTGTACAAGGGAGAGTATAGGAAACCAAATATACCATAAAAAAAGCAGGCCCCTTTACTGTGCCACCAATAACTCAACTGACCTACATATTAACACTGCGGTGAAGGAATAATAAGGAAGTTTTGTGTTATTTAATGCATTTCATGCTGGTTATTCAATCAGATCCTCCACAGGCACAAATACTTTCACATTTAACAGGAATAAGTCATATCCACATAGGCTTTACTTTATTAAGTACTAACTCCTCAAACAAAATTTATCATACTTTTAAAGAGGTTACTTTAAGAATTCATAATTGTTATGCCATGAAATAAAAGCCTGCCTTACTTAAAATTAAAGATAACAAATGACTTGTTCACATAGTCAGGTTTTCCATTAAAAATACAGTCTACATTCAATGGCAAAATTATCTTGAAATAAAATCAAAATATTTACCTTCCCATTCTGCAGGAAAGTCACCAGTTTGATACTGATATGCTTCACGATTTACTGCTTCTACAAATCTTCTTTCTGGTATAATCTGCCCTATAGCAGAAAAAAGAAAAAGACATATATTTACATAATATATATATAATTTTATACAGTTATGTATAAAATATATTAATTTTAATATAAAATATATAATATAAATATGTACATATATTCATACTATATTTTTATAATATGGATTATATATCATATATGTCCATATGAATTTATAATTGCTGATCACCTTATCATTTTGAAAGAACTGTATTTATTCACGAGTGCAATGACATATACAGGATGACATGAAAGATTAAAATACTGATGTCAATTTGAAACATTTTATTTCAGTAACTTCAAGAAAAGCTCCCATGTTCTACTTCCAAGTTGACTTGTATTATTAGTGATGAAAAACAGCAGTCAAAGCTCACTGGTTAGGTTTGCAAAGTAGACAGGCCACATCATCTCCAATCACTGGCAACTGCCTCGTGCTTGTCATATTTTTCACAACTGCCTATAAACTAAATATTTTCTTTGTTAAAAACCAAAAAGGCAGAAATCTGATAGAGAACATTCAATATATGGAAAGCATCTCTCCCCCATAGATGGGGAACCTGCATCTACATCCCACATTCTGATTCTATTCCTGCCAAAGAAAAATTAAAAAATTTGAACAGTAAGGTGGTACACAGCAGACTGACTGTCAGATTATTATGCCCCTGTATAGAGAAAGAGTATTTTAATTTTCTTTATAAATTAGCAGGTACTGGAAATATATGCAAGGTTCCCATCTCTCATAGGGAAAAACCTAACAATATTCCCTAGGCTCTTTCTACCAGCTTTTTCGCTTCCTGGGGTGCTGATATGGAGAAATTTGATGTTTTGAGGAAACACGAAGTATACCTGCATGAAACATTTTATTTCATAATGAAGTGATTAACGCAGTTCATATTTTCAGTATGCTTTCAACAAGTATTTCAACTGAAGTTATTTTAAAACTGATACCAGTTGGGACTTGGAACCATTAGTAGCTAAATTCCACACTATTATTCATTATTAAGTATTTAATACAGTAAAATAAGAACTTGTATAGAATCTGAAATTCCTTCTCTAAGATTCTTCTTTAGCTTTATATTTTATTTTTAAGCAATGCAACATTTTTATTTTTTCAAGATATTCCATCAGGCAAAGAATATTGTGTATAATGCCTTCATCTTCAAAATTAGATATTTTTAATCAGTGTTGAAAGTTATGTGATTGATACTTGCTTGTTTTATAAGCATACAATTCCTATATGCTGATGAAATTATAGTTTGTACCTTACTGTAACTTTTTTTTTTCCCAACGATACCATGGATGATTTAATTTCTTAAACTTTTTATCTACACAGCAAAACAAAACTACAGAATTACTTTCTTCCCATACAAAAGATTTCCAGAAAAGCTGAAGAGGTATCTAATTAGGGCTGATCCCATACAAGTCTCAGACAAAACACTCTTCTCCGGTGTTGTAAAGTTACTAGACTTTACTGTTAGAACAGCACCTTTTAAGAGGCTGTCCGCAATTTCAGTATTACGCCATCTGAATAACCCGCTGTAAGAAAGAGTAGTGAAGAACTGTTTTTTTCTAACTGCTACCACAACTTGTGACTGGTATTATTTAACAAAATATTCCACTTCTTATTCTGCTGCAAGTGTTGATATAACTCACATAAAAATTCATCCTTCAGATCCCTCAGTCAAATCACACTGTAGAGCCAAACTCAGAAATTATTCCCCAAATGTGTTATTTTGAGTACTGCTGGTGGCTTTTAAGTCTCTCTGCATCTGTGATGCGCACATGACACTAATTAACTTCAACTGTCTGATTTGCCTTGTCCCCTAGGTGTTTTTTTGGCAGACCACCACTGACAAATAATTTACATAGGCTTTTGTAGGGAAGGTTGCACTGAGGCCGTTTTAGATGTAATTAAAACGTTTTACAGTTTAGAGAAGTGCTTTTTCATTCTAAAGATTGACTTTATTGGCTGTTTTGCTTTCTATTAATTCATTCCCATGTTTTCGAACAAATACTGGGGTCTTTGCTACAGCATTGCAAGAAACTTCACTTGTAAGAGCATATACATGAAGTAATTAAAAATAGCACCATAAGAACAGTTTTAACTTTAAAATTAACCTCATTTCCATGTGACCACTGGATGTTAGAAATACTGAAGAACCATTAATGCTTCAAGCTGGGATTATGTATATAACACAATTTATCCAATTGTGTCTTAAAACAAAAAGCAGGTCGCTTCAGAAAGAATTTACCACATGTACAGAATATTCACATAGAATATCAGATACAACCTCGTTTACACTGAACACCAAAGTAGCCAAGATTTGCAGTTTTGCAGGAGTTTTCAAGCAGGCAAAATGGCCAAGAAGCGTAATTGACAGATCTTTCATCAAGTGATACAGTACTTACATATGTCACATTTATATACCTTCTTACTTCACATTTTTTCTCTATCCCTTTCAGTCCCAGTCTATCGAAAAACCAATGCATCATGACCGAAGTGAATTTGTATAAAAGCCCAAAACCAAAAGTGTTTAGCAGAAGTTTTGTGGCCTGCTGGCATAAGAAGGAGGTAGTCAAAGACAGCAAAGGAAATACTCAGTGAAACATAAAGGGGTAGCCAACGGCACAATGAATCAGTTTCTAAATTTCTACAACCTTATCTATAGAATAAGGAGCCTAGAAACTAGGTTATATTTTCATGACAAAACCCATGGTTAACAGTAGGTATGCACAGATGTTATAAAATTAATATTTTAATTTTCAATAACTTCTAAGGAAGAGTCTTTCTATGGGCAAAATATCCTAGTTAATCCACTGCAGTCTCTAAATATGATATATATTTGTATTTACATTTAGAAAAAGCCATTGAAGAACCTTCCAGATGAAAATAAATAATGAATCCCAAAACTGTGGTGTTCTATAAACAGATTATTACTATTCTGATACCAATTTCTAAAAAAAAAAAAATATACACGCTATTCTAAAGATCTTCAGCAGCCCTAGATCGATTTTCACTATTTACAAAACCATTGTTTGAAAAAGATTTCCTGTTAACCCTCAAACAAATTTGTACAACGTGTACAGCTAAACAAGCTACAGCACACATAATCAGTGTAAGCAGAAATGGGACCAGCAACAGGGAACTGGATGGTTTTGGTACCTCAACTGAGCTACCTGAACAAGAGCCCCTGCCAGCTATAAAATATCAGCATGTTTTGCAGTCATCAGATGGAAATGGGATCTCCCTCTCACACACTACTATGTTAAAGTAACAATTCCCATTCAAACTGAGTGAGTATCAGATGTTCATGAGAACTCAGGACCAGGACTCTTTTGGCTTGCTGATTTGCAACATCTGCATGCTAAGAGTCCATGGAAGAAACCCTCCACTAAGATTTTTTATTTTTTTAATGCACAGACTGAACATGCAGCCTTTGTGAATTTAAGGCAAGTGGCTTAAATTCCAGTTGCACAGCAGTGCTCTAAACTTCATGATCAAAGAAGCATTTTTAAAGCATATCTTTTACTGAAGTGCTAGGGACTCTGAAGAGATTAAATTGTACTTCATTTACTAACAGCCTATTATTTCATTGCCAGTAACCCAACATAAACTTCACCTACTTAGAACAAAGGTTTCTAAAATTTTTTTCAGCAGTATCTTACAACACTCATGGAACAGGTCACCCATCTCTTTCCTGTTTGGTAACCATCAATTAACTGTAGTTTTTGCTATGTGAGAAGCAGTACTCAAATTACCAAAGCAACTGAACTAGGAGCAGTTCTTCATACAAAGCAGAGGAAGAACTACTTCTCTAGAGGTCACAAATGTAGATTTATAGATACGTATAGGCTGCAGGAGCAGCCCATCACTGTCAGAACAAGATCAAGTTTTCATCTCCACTGAAGAAAGAAAAATGTTTGTTTTAAAAGACAACCCTTTTAAAAGTGAGTATTAATTCGTGAAAGCTACTATCTTTCCTTTGCATGGATTTTTAGCTGAGAGAGTCCACTCACTGATGACTGTCTTCATGCTACCTTGTGGACATAATTCCAGTGTTTCCGCAATAATTATCTTCACCTTAGGAAAGACATAAATATTTTAAAATAATATCTTTTTCGCAAAGAATTATGATTTTTTTCCCCAAATTTAGATTTCTATGAGGTTAATTAACTTTTGCTAAGTGACAAACTAATAACTTCCAACAGTTCATTATATTCATTCATACAATAAATCAAAACAGTATTCTGAAATACAAAAAAGTTAAGTATTTGCACCTAACATCTATCACTAACAGATGTAGTTATATTTTCTCCAATAATTAATACACTTGAAATCATATAAAATGCTTTATGCTTTATAAAATCGTAACAGAAACACATTTCAACTTTTAAGAGCAGCAAGGCCACAGATGTTCAATGGTTCTGATTTCCATTAACCTCGAATGAACCAGATCAGTGATTTCCAGTTTTACAGTAATGCAGGATCAAGCAATATTAAACTTGTTAAGTGCTGACTCAGCAAGTCCAAAAAAGCAGCAAGTACCAGGCACTCATAGTCAAAAATTGTGTTTCAATTTTGCTATTTTTATTTAGATTTTAACAGCAATACATTTGGTTTTCCAGAGCTGTCTGCAAGTACTATTTTCTTTCCAAAGGAAGACACATTTCTTCAGACTTCTGAAGGTTTGAAGCCAGGGAAATTGCTTCCATTTTTGGGAACATGTACTGTCAAAGAAAAAGACTTACATACACTACAAACATCACAGTCCCTTTTCACTTCCCAAAAGAATTGCCAGCTGACAAAGTCAGTAACTTCCTCTGGGACCAGTGCCCATGGAGTTTATATATGTTCACACAAATTTTATGTTTTGAAAACCTGTTGTATCTTACACTGTAACAGTTAAGTTAAGTAACACTTGTTCCAGAAACAATTTCCTTCAACGGACAGACAACTCCCTCTGCTAAATATGCACTGTCATTGTAGTCTCTGAGCTCTCTTAATCTGGCAGCAGGATGCAGCGCCACCAGGTCCCACTCCCTGCTCACTGGAAAGCCTTACGTCTTCACCTGCGAAGCCCAATACACACCATGTCTTCACAAAGAAGCACTGTTTTGTAAATGAGCCTACAACAAGCCTACTAGAATTATGCAACATTACACTCTTTTGGGAACACAAGTGCAAGTGATACTAGTACAAATGACAGTTCCTTGGAGAGCTGATGGAAGCTCAGTGGTCTGTCACACAGAAGCTTTCTCCCAACCATTCTTCTGGTTTCTTTTGGTCTATCAGATTCAAGAAACACTTTTCTACCAATTACTGTCAAAATGTGAATAAATCCAAGAATGAGGTGCTGAATTTATTCTGTAAATGTATGAAAAATGGCTTAAAATGGGAACTTATCATGTATAAAGGGAATTTAGCAAGCAGACAGAAAGTGCACAATAACTTGTACCCTTATAAATAAAAACATAATGCAGGAAGATAAACAAAAAGGCATAAACAAAAAAGATAAACAAAGGGAAGAGAAATGGGTAAATGACAGCAAGGGTATGAACTGTAAATAAAATGAAAAGAAAGTCACAATTGTGAAGAACATCCATTCTGCAATATGGATGACCCAACACAGCAGTGTTACAGACTGGTTTGGATGATTCATTACATTTCAATTAGAAATATTTTGCAAAAACTCATTTACCATCTCCACTTTTTCCAGAATAAATAGAATTATTACAACCATCTGCACATACATTCTCAAGGTACTAATGATACTTTCGGGGTTTAGTACATTTTAATGAATTTTACAAAAGGATTACAGGTGAGACGTTTGCAAAGAAAATTCAGTCTTATACAAGGTCTGAACACAATTACAGCTAATACTGTACTGTACTTGAAGGATTACAGAATTCTGGTACTACTGTTTTACTGTGTTTGTTTTATATTGTGGAGGTTAGGGAATAACACTCATCTGTTTCGGCCACAATCAACCCCAATAGTGCAACTTCTGAAGAAAAGCTAGCTAAAGTCCTTGAGATGTACTACCCACTTCATGTATATGCATATCCTACAAATATTTAAAGAGCCTTAAATGTTATTCTTTGTTCTATGAAATGGCATCTTTCATTTATACAGACATAAAGAATGTTTAGTTTATTTGGTAAGAGTTCTACGATAAACAAGTATTTCAGTATTTCAAAGGTACTTTTTAAAACAGTGTTAAACAACACATATTAGTAAGCAATAATTTAGTTGATTAATATTAGCAATGTAAAATCATTTACCATTTAACAAAAATTTTTTTTTTTTTGTGATTACCCTCTAGCTTTACATTATTAAGTTACTTTCAAAGCTCTCTTCAAAAGTTTGTTTCTTTAAGCAGGCCTGTGTGCATGCACCCATTAGTTAAGGTACTTTCCAGTAACACTGATCTGGAGGAAAAAACCCCATAGTTTAGCTGATTTTGGTGAGCTCAGAGTGGTGTAGGTGGTGAAGAAATGAAAAAAAGCCTTCACATACTCAAGGAATTGCAGCAATACCTGATCTGCTTTCAAAGCTAATTTGAGCAGAAAAAGACTTAGAGTGCAACAGCTGGGAACAAGGACTAACTGTACGTCAAAGCTTTTTACATCTGAGTGAACTTATTATTTTATTTTTCTACTCAACTTTCAGACTTTGTGTGGTCTCTTTTAAAGTTAGAAAGAGCAAATGCATACACAAAAAGCAAAACAGAGTTCACACTTGACTGTTTTCCCTGTTCTAGTTCCACTGTCCTGGCTTAACTAAATTGTAGACTAAACAGAAAAAACTGAGGCCTATGTGCTTTCACAGTATGTAAGTACCTAATCATCAAGTACTTAAGTACCTGTTTGAGTGCTCATTGATTTAAGAGTATTTTGCTGTCACTAAAAGCACCAGGTGCAAGTATTGTAATAGTTGTCAATAAGTTTATACAAAAATTCCATGTGAAAGCATTTACCCTGATGCCAGAGAAAGAAAAGAAGAAAGACCACTTCTGGATGGCAACCTTCAGAATTTTATAGCTTGTAATAACTGTAATACAAGTGTTTGATACACAGAGTTTACAACCACTGAAAACACAAGCTGTGATACTTATAAACTCTATAACCAAACAATTTCAGTTCTTTGTACATCAAAGACTAGTAGGCTCCTAAACCTACTGGTAGTAAAATTAAAAACAGTTACTCTACTATGCTTTATCAATTTAATTTTTAAAATGCAAACTCTCAGAAATAAAAACACTCATAGAGATTTTCATTATTGCAAAGTTGCTCAATTAACTTAATTAGCATTCTAACTCGTTCTTCTCTGCTGTAAGCAGCTAAGATATGTGATCCCCATGTCATTATATTAAGATGTCACACAAGCCTTATTTAATTCTTAAATATCAAAACCACGTGACTTGTGTCTCACCATACTAAACCACAACTCCGCATTGTCCAGCTGTGGAGAACTCCCTTTTTAATTTCTGCAACACTTGGGTGCCTACTGACCTCAAAACTTGAATTTGTTGACCTTCTTTAACTGCAGCAAAGGATGGCACCAATGCAGATGACAAACTGTGAGGAAAAGGCTTCCCGACACAGCTTGGTGGGTGTAGCTCCCTTGTGGTGGTTTGAGAGCTGCAGGCTGAAATCTCTAACACCAAGATTTAAAAAAACACCTCAATACTGAACTTCTCCAAAGCCCTAAGATGCACTGATATTCTGAAACAAAGTTATCAATAGATTGACAAAAATGATACTGCTTTACTGCTTCTATCAAAAAAGAAGATATTACAGAAATATTTAACCTTTTCCTTCTCCTGCCCTCTTTCTTACATAAAAACAGAGAGAGACAGAAATACACAAAATCTTGTAACCAAAAAAGATAATATTTGTTCAATTCTATTACAGCATTTGTCTCAATGGCATTTCTTACTAATTGTTTTGATGACATGAATTTGTTTTATGTGAATGTATTTCTTTTCTTAAATGACCAAGATAATGAGACTTGTTACTAAGAGGAATAAATTCAGCTCTTACACATTCTCTCCTATCTGTGTATGTGTATGAATGAGAGGGAGCATGCCACAGATGAGACGAGATTTTAACCCCTAATAAGGATAACCTATTTTAGTATATTTCAATACCATTTCTTTTCTATCCTGGGAATCTTTTATAAAATCAAATTACGTGTATGATAAACCTTCTGTATTTATCAGTAAGTGTCTTCAGTTTAGGGACACTTCTGATTTACAGTTGCATTTTACATACTGTACAGATGACTGCATGTATATTTAAATATCAAACTTCAGACATTTTTAGTTCAAATCAGTTAAAATGAAAAATCTTTCCTTTCAGGCTGCCTATATTTCTCTTTAATAGCGGTCAGTATAGGACCTTATTACAAGTAATTTGTTACTACAGGGCTGAGGAAAAAATGCTAGCCTCACAAGTTTTGTCATTTTTCCCCCCACTTCCCCTGAAGGCTGCTATTGTTGATGGCCTTTATGGAAATATAAATTCAATCAGCAGCTGCAAATTTCATGAGACGTCCATCTTCATGCTGAATTTCTAACTGAGTGTCAAAACAATCTGTGGATTTCTCCCTGATGAAACACACTTTGAATTGTAAATTTCTGCAATTTTCTCATGTTAGAATTTGAGCTGCACTAAAATAGAACTAGCCCAGATATAGTGCCTGCCAGACTGAGACAAGTAATTTTCCCCCTCATTATCTCAAATCTGACAATGAAAGGGTTAAAAATAACCCACAAAAAAATACCTGTTTCTTTTTTATTTTACATTAAAAAATTAAATCCTATTTGGTCTTTTAGAAGAAAAATAGAAAGGCCTTCAAAACACTCCAAATACTGTCAAATCAGTTTTTGAACCCACTATTCATTTTACAGTATTTTGCAGTGATAAACCTCCAGAAATTAGTTGCAATAGAACTTAAAGAATTTCCTATGGTGCAAAAATGGTTCATAGAGATAGTTTGTTTCTTCTAAATCTCAACTTACATTAAATGTTGATGGAAAATAGAAAATAGATGCATAAATTACAAAAATCAAAACTTTAGTAGAGTTTTGAACAGTTTACCGTTTTCTGAACACAATAAAACAAAACAAAGTTTCTCATTCAATTACTGTTTCTTGTAATAGCTTAGGAGGCACACATAGCTTACCAAGTATATTATAGCAGTTCAAATATTTTTCTTTAGAGAAACATTTGTTTCTCTCTTCTGTAGGCACTGACATGAAATATATAAAATAATACCACTATACCAATTTGCAACTAAACTAAATAGTCTGTTTATTATATAGAAAGGAGGTAAGAAAAATTCACACAGAGAAATGCACTATTAATGATGATTTTTCTATTCATATAGTTGAGAACTAACTGACTTTCTGTATGTTTTCTTGTCTCTGGGGATAAGTATTTTGGTGGGAGGGGTGAAGGGTTTACTGAACTGCACTTCACCATCACTGAAAAGAATGACACTGTTTTGGATGTTTCAGTACAAATACCACATTCTAAAATGCAAGACTGTCTTTCAGTTCAGAGAAAATTCAAATGGGCATCTTCTTTTTGTATACATCAAATTTTCAGTTCATTATCAGAATGAGGAAAGAAACCTAAAAGTGAGCTATAGAGTAATTCTGTTGCAAAAACTTTCAGTAAACTAAGATTTTATCACTTTATCCTTTCTATTTCTTTTATCTGCTTCATTTCTTCAGTTGAGTCATACCTCGTTCCCTGCCCCCTCGCTCAGTTACCTGCCCTGCATTCTGGTGTATGTGAACTGGAATGACCTGAGAGTTGATCACAATTCCGAACCCTCAAAACTGGTCTATACACTTTCCCTGACTGGTTTCTTAAACTTAAGTATAATTCACTGATTTAAAAAACAATAAATATGCAAGAGCACCAGTCTATGTCAAAAATAAGGTTAGTCTCCCAAAAAGACCCAGGGAAAGAATGCTGGTATGCAGCTGGAGAAGGACTTGCACTAGTTAGGTGAAATCTTATGCTCTGGCAAACAGGCAGGTCAGAGGGGCATGTTGCTCAGCGGAAAATTACTGGGCTTCCTACACTTGTTAAACTGACCCTTATAAACTTGCTATTCTTAGAATGTTCCCTGCTCAGCATGACAAAAACACTCCTTAACTTCGCTGAAAATGTTATTTCAACACATATCTGATTTAGTTTCATTGAGGTACAACATCCAGATCAAATAATCTTGATACTTTATTTCACTTTTACACTGTCATATACTTATTAGCTTTAACAGCAAAACAAAGACACAAACCAATCTCTCCTTCAACACAAGTAATTTTATATAGTGAAGCACATGTTCTGTCACACATGGTTTCCAGTCACAAGTTTTAGCTATAAATTCTGCTTGGGTAGGTAGTAAAAGTGGTAATTACTGAATGTATTATAATAGCTTTCATTATAACAGATTCTTGAATATTATTTGGTTATTTTTATCTGTGGAGCCTACCAGAAAGGAAGGTAGGCATAACAAGACAATCTAGTCCTATTTCTCAAAATATTGAGAGTACCACTGATAAGAGTTTGTAGTAATTGCAAAGAATCCTTCCTAATTGTATTAATCATTGTATAATAACTTGCCTTTTTAGGATTTAACTTCATTTTGCATTATTTCAAAACCTCATCATTTCTCAAAAACAAGTACTTCTATTTCATCCATATCTTCCACGTTCTAGGTCATGACACTTTATTAAAGTGCAGGGTGTTGAAGCACTTCCAAAGGGAGCTGATTAAACTTCCATCAAATACAGTCAAGTGCAGAATTTTCCAACTTATGTGTGGAGTCGGGCTTGCTAACTTCTAGGCATCCTAACAAAACTGAAAACACCAAAGTAATTCAAAACTTAGGGAAGTAAATGGGAATTAAAAACAGTGTTAATAAGCAACACAAAGCTGCATAAAAGAAAATCCACAGAAGTACAAACCCAAAAACTGTGATCCTATAAAATCTAGTATGACCTATATATTTCCTCAACACCATCTTCTGCACTGCAAAGCCACTAAAGAAGTGTGACTTCTTTTTTCCTTCCAATATAACCTTGAAAGTCATTAGTATATCAATTACATATGAATGCTTAAAAAGAACAGCACTCTGAAAAGCCTCACTCTGAGCAAATAAATTTTAGAATTTTATGCCATGTAAAAAATTGCATTAGGAGGGGAATTCAGTCACCTGCTGATAAAAAAAAAATGCATCAAGTAGCAATGACACAAGTCAGATAAACTTAGGATGACACCAAACTTATATTTTGGCAAGGTATCAGAAGTATCACAAATAAACAAAAATTGTAACTTTTATGGTATTAAGGTACATCACCTGCAGATTGCATCACTTTCCTCCCACATTAAAAGCTTTGCTTTTAATTTAATAACACCTCCTACATACACATGCATAGAAGGTCATGAAGATTTCCTTTTTCTCACCTTCTTCCTAAGACAACTAGAAAAGTTTGTAAATGGCAAGACTGCTTAAAAAGGTTGGCAGCATTACCACCTTACAAAGCTGATCTTTAAAATACAGCATAATCATTGCTAATACTGGAAACAGGCAAAACTGAAGAGAATAATAATAAAAACCCAAATGGTCCATTAGCTTCTCATCCAAAGTATTCTGTTGCAAGGCAGTCTCTATGTAACCTAATCATTCCATTTAAAAAATTTGAAAAACATCTTGTTGAAAATTGACGTGAAGTTTAACCAAGTCTTATAAAGCAAACAATAAATAGTTTCCAAAGCAGGCAGATGCAGTGGTTAAAACTGTATTATTTGGAGGACTGTCAGTTGATTCACTGTAGGCATAAAATACATACCCTCTCTGGGAACATGAACTCTCATATGTTCTACATGGCCTTCATAGTTTACGGCACTTTGCTAACGAAGCAAGGATGTGATACCCAAAGAATACTGCAACAGTGGCCAGTTGTCCAGTGCCATAACCTTGTACCTAAATGCTCTCAGGAAAAGCCTGTGGAAAAGCACTTGGACACCAGCAAGAAGAGAAAAAAGAAACGTGCAGTTGTTACCATTGAGGGAGAAGGAAACAGAATCACAGTACTTCCATCAGCTGATGGATCCCTAGAGAAAATTTGTCATATTACCCCAGTAAAGTCCCAGGGAAATTAAAAAGTGAATGGAAATGTCGGTTTATCCCTCAGGCAAAACCTGATTCGTTTCTAGAATTCTATAAGCATTATTTAGATAATGGCATCTATAATAACATTGTATCACCCCAAATATACGCAAGGTTTATCTTTTTAAAGTAAACATGGTTAATATCCAGCCTCTCAATATTTCTCAGTATAATAGAAATCTGTGTGCAAGTTTCCAGAAATGCTGGTGTTCCAGACCTTTGAACAATTTGCAAAACAGTAAGAATAATCATGTTGCTCAGTGATCTTCAGTATCACTATGATAGCCTTGAAACCCTCATCTGGAGTGATGCCATGCTAATTAATGCATAATCAAGCAAACTTTATCCTTTTTCTGTTATTCTACACATTAAGTGTAATTTTCAAATATTTTCCATCAATGAGATGATCAACAAAAAGAATTTAGAATAATCAAAAGATCCTAAAGAGGCTGAGTGCGCAACATAAGAGTTCTCTAAAGCTTGCTGTTAAAGGAAAAAGGCAATCACTAAACAATTTCTAGGTATCTGCCATCAAATCCTAGCCTTCCATGCTCATTAATATTTACAACAGCATTCCCAGTCCCCACTAAAACTAGTACAAGTTTCAACGTCTTTCTTTCACTTATTCAAAGATTAGCTCAAACTGCTTTCTGTTGTTCGCCTATTTTCTCTTGACAAAGGGAAAAAACCCAACTAACCAAGTACCATCAAAAAACTGTTTCACAGTTGTTTCCTATGACATGGCATCTCCTCTACACAAATTTCCCTCCCTGAAGGGCATGAGTCTTACAGAATTTAGCAGTCAACAATGCAGAAAGAGATGTTAAAGATTCTCTAAGTTTAATTCCTCTTGTAATCTGCATCACAAATAGCAGGTTAAGAGTACTGCCCTACAGACAGAGTATGGGAAGGAGAGCACTGAAAAGGAAAACAGGAGTGTGGACTTCCCTGTATGCATTCTCCTATCCAAGGCTTTCTACACCTTTGGAATAAAAAAGAGGCAAGCATAGGAGATCCACCTTTTTTTCTGAAGGCAAACAATAAAAGTCCTGTCTATGATACATGGTAGTAGCTACCATACTAATCCAACATCAGATCCTATACATTCATCAAGCAAGTTGTCTTCTAACAATTTTTTTTTCACAATTTTGTTTTCTTTAGCACCTATGAAACATATATTAGGTATACAATCTAAACACTTCTTAATACTATACTGAAGAAACTACCAATCACTTTCCTTTTAGTCCATTATTTTGTTGTTTGTCAGATGCAGACATACTATTTGTTAGGTCTCTATCATACTTTTAAAAAATATTCTAATAAGTAATAATTCTACTGTCCATGTTAAATATATTTTGCCTTCTGTCTTTCATTTTACAACAAGTTGCACGTGCTTTTTCTCTACATAGAATTAAATACTGTGTTTCAGTTCTCATTCATCTTCAGCCATTTTTTACTCATCACATTTACACAAATCTTCAGATGCATCCAATAGCATCTTTTCTTTTGAGTCAACTCTGAGTCACTTTTTACACTTTTGGCCAACTTGCTTATGCTGTATCTTTTCCTAATTAGCAACGTCCCAATTATTTTATTCAACTCAATCTTCTTTCTAGTCCACTCTTTTCTCCCCAGTTTAGTTGATATAACTGAAGTAATTTCATCCAGTCAAACTAGATAAAACAGGTAGACCTATATACTTATAGATTTAAATCCAGAGCCAATCCATTCTTGGACCTCATTGCACAGAAATGGCTCAGTATTTTACAGAAACGCCTCAGAATCTCTGCATCCGCACTTGTTCGCTTACAAAATGCATCAGAAGCCCATTATGCCAATGTCAGTCCAAGAGTTTGCCATTTTATTCATGCAGACTATCCACTCTTGCCCAGAAATTACCTCCTATAACCTGTTTCAATATCACTACTAGTTATGAGGTCTTCTATTACATATTATTTCAGGATAACATCATTATTTCAAAATACTAGCACTTCAAAGTATTAAATAGTGATGATTTAACCTCCTGTGTGAACTTTAGCTACAGTAACATAAGATAAAAGTTTCAGTCTGCCAATAACTCTTCAAAATTAAATCTGAATGCCTTTTGAAAACACTCAAAATAAAGCAATACTGAGTAAATTACAAACTTCCATCTAAGAACACAAAATTTTCTAAATTCACAGAAATACTGCCTTCCTTGTCTGCAAGCTCTTCAGCACAACAGAAGACAAACAACAGAACACACCTTGGGAAACAACCCTGAGAAAAAGAGGCGTGTGCAGCTATTCAGAGATATGCTGGCTACAGATGAGCCAGGCAGTCAAAAGTGGTAAAATGTTATTACTACTTGCTACTTGTGAATTGTTACTGAAACTCCGCACAGTGGTTGCTATACTTGTCACAGCTTGAGGGTATGAGGGGGAGGCAGGTGAAAAGTCTAGTGAATACTGCATACATATAACTGCATGGCCACTGCAGGGCCACAGAAGTGACAGAAAAAACCGCGCAATTTGAGATAGATTGGTTTTAAATATAAAATCACTTTTTTCTGAATCAAAACTGTACCAAGAGTCACCTTGGTATAAATAAAACCTAAAAAAACCCCAAAAATCAATAGATTATGCTATAAGTTTTAGAAATGATAAAATGATAATGTGCTTCAGAGATTAAACATTCTTCTACACAATTGAACAGATGGAATTTCTCATTGTTTGTTAACTGGACCAATACTTAAAATATAATTAAAATTAAACTGCAAGATACTGCCTTCTAAGAAGAGGTGCACCATCCCAAAAATAATGAGTGCTGTAGAGATTGAGCTGACATTATTATATTACATTACACGTCTATGCAATCCTTAAACTAAACGTTAAAGACTAATACACAGTGGTTTAATTTGAGGGGGAAAACCCACATTTCATATTGGTAGTTGTCATGGATAAACGGTATTTTGTGTCTCTGTTTAGGAGGAGTCCATGAGATTCAGCAATATATTGTATGTGGTGGTTATTTGCTGTTATTTCTTGCCTGTTGCTGTTCTGCTTGTTAGTAAACTTATTTTTTTCATTTATGTCTACTCATATTCATTCCTTATTGGTGGAACTGGTTGAATCTATAAAGGGAGGCAACTCATTCTGGAGTGTTCACTTTTAGTGTCAAACCAAGACAGCAGAGGAAAAAAAAAAAACGCTGCAGCATAAGACTCCTCTAAATCTCAAATGCGCACACATTTCTGCTCACTTCCCCCCTCTGAATTGTTTTACTGGTTCCAAAACCCATCATAAATGGATCAAATCATAAATACCAATCATAGTCCAACATTAAAGCTCCCATTGAAGAGTGCTTTTTTAAACTTTTCAGTCTTTTTAATTCCATTTGTTTCTACCTATATTCATTATGAGGAAAAATTCTGATTCGTTCCAACCCTTTTCCCCCTCTCACTTTATTGCCAATGTTTACTTATTTGGCCTTTCTAGACATTTCCTCTATACAGTCTGTCAACAATACTGCTTTCAAAAAAACCCCACCACACTCTTTCTCACTAGTTACATATTCTCGCTATGTTACTTCATTGGTTTCCAGCTTTTTTTGTTGCATCAGCAAGATGAGCTCGAAAAGCTCCAGTGCACTAATGCATTTACAGCAATTGTTCTAACAACTACCCTCAGAAATATGTAACTAATAACTATCTTGCAGTACTTACAAGGCAAGTGCTTCATGGCACTGCCTGTCCTTCATCCCAGCTTGTCTTCCTGTGTTTCACCTCTGGAGACACTGCAATCTCTGCAACACAAACACCCTTCAGACAAGTATTTGTAGTACAGATACCACAACATAATTCAAATCACTTTTACTGTTTCTTTCTGATTCAAATTACTGCCAAGCACCCTCCACAGTTCTGCTGAGTTTCCTATCAAGGTTCACCTATCTTATACACAGAAACAAATTCTTCTCTACTAAAAGTTTAGTCCTGCCTCCTTCTGTCTAACCATCTCTCTCTTTCTGGCTCCTCCAAATGCATGTATTAATCTTCATACAAAAATTAATATGTCTAAACCAGGCCTTATTATCCTGCCTTTCAACACATTCATGATGAATGCCATCATTCTCCTCCTGTCTTTCTGGTACTCAGGATTTCTCTCCAATGTGTAGGTTCTTTCTGCATAAGGTATTTTCAGTAAGACTTTCCTGATTTTCCACACTGCTAAATCTGCCATTCAGGCACAACTACAACAATGTAATTGTCCCTTGACATGGCATATGCATCCTACCCTACTCACAGATTTATAACACTGCTGCAAAGATTGGTTTTCTAGTCAGGAACTGTGGGAACTCAGCTGAGTCTTTAGACCATCTACAAGGTTTCTGTTTTTCACTTGGACTACAAGGTACTTTTTTTTCAAACTCCTATGCAAGGAGGAGTCTCCTCAGTACCCCTCTCCTCCTTCTATAGCCTGAGACAGGTGGACTCCTATCACATATGGGTCTGTATGAATCAAGCTAAATTTATTTTCTGTCTCCTTCACTAAATGGAAGAACTCCATGAATATCCACAAAGCAATTTCAAAATTTTCCTTTACCTTCTATTTGACATGAAGTATAAAATTTCTACCATGACTGGGTTGTGGTTTTGCTAATAAGGATGGCCATTACTACCCATATTCATCTACAGTACTTCTTCATAGGCATCAACTTTAAATACCTTGGATAAAGGCTATCCTTCCATCTCAACGACCAAGCAGGTACTAGAGATGCAAGACATTGCTGTGGCTTATAAGCATAACAAAAATCTGAAAATAAATTTAAACAACACAGATGGGAAAAATCATGCCACAATAACCAAGAAGATAAAATAAAAGTAGATATGGCTCTTGTTCTTTCCTCAGCAGTACAGAAAATTTTCAAATAGTTCTACAGTAGGTGTTTTACTACCATAAGGTCAAAAATTTGAAATAACTGTATATAAACAAACACATTTCACCAGCAGCAACTGAACGTCGCTATTCTTCTAATTTAATTCTTTTTATTCTAGTTGCAAAAGAAGGTGCTTCTTCTCAAGTTTTTTTTTTTTGTTTAGTAGAATACAGAACATAGAAAACAGGGCTCTACATACAATGAATTTGCAGTAAGGAGGAAGTTAAATATTTGAGATTTCCTAACTTACTTTTTTGTTTGATTTTCTTTTTAAACACCCGAAGGGAGAAAGATATAGTAAGGGAAGCTGACAGAAAAATGACAAGGAATCATCACTGCTATTTGCATTACACTGAGAAATGTCAGTGTCCGAGTCAAGATGCCTATAATCCACTTAGTAGCCTTGTGCTGGTTTTGGCTGGAGTAGAGTTGCTGGTATGGGGCTATGTTTTAGATTTGTGCTGAACACATAGTTCATAATATTGAGATATTTTTGTTATTGCTGAGCAGGGCTCAGAGCCACAGAGCCAAGGCCTTTTCTGCTTCTCGTGCTGCCACACTGGTGAGGGGGCTGGGGGTGCCTGGGAGGTTGGGAGGAGACACAGCCAGGACAGGTGAGCCCAGCTGACCAAAGGGATATTCCAGACCGTGTGACATCCTGCTCAGTATATAAAGCAGGGGGCAAAAAGGAGGAAGGGAGGGACATTTGGAGTGATGCCATTTATCCTCCTCACTAATCATTATGCTGCTATCCTGAGATGGCTGATTTTCTTGTATACATGGCTTTCACTTTCCCGTTGAACTGTCTTTATCCCAGCCCTCAAGTTTTCCAGCTTTCACCCTTCCAATTCTTACCCTGATCCTGCTGGTGGGGGAGGAAGCAAGTAGCTGCATGTGACTTGGTGGCTGGCTGGGGTTAAACCACAAGCCTCTATAAATTCACACTTGACAACATGCAGAACACATGATCTAGTAGCAGTAATTTTATCAATAAGTAATGCCTAACTATTTTATCTAATGTATCTATTAGACCTAGAGAGCCAAGAAGATAGACACTGAAGCCAGACCTGATCTCAGGACATGTTTGCCAACAGAAGAAATAAAAACAAAACCAATTTTACAGAACAGCAGGTAAAATTTATTTCCTTCCCTCACCCATCTATAAAGAAGGCCCACATTTGCACTTCACACATTTGAACGAGACACAGCATCACACTGAGTCTGTCTTTGTTTTCCACTGTGCTACTGTAAAAGATTATCATTTTCTTCTCTTCTAGCTCATGCAGTTTATTTTCACTTAACTGCCCATTTACATTTAGGTAGTTGTAAGTCCTGCCTCATGTTATGCCACACCTTCCGACTAGAGAAAGAGAAAGATTTCCGTCATGTGCTCTGCACCAGGATAATACAGCTACAGGGATTGAAGAATACTTGAGAAGGAACACAATCTGTTTTACCTCAAAAGAGGACAGTCTGCAAGCTGATGTATTTAAATCCCTAGTTCCTCTGTCTTCATTACCAGAGATAATGTAACTTTGTACTGGCATTTCCATTACAACCCCTTTTAAAGAGTACCATCCACGCTGTAAACGTTTACCACAAACCAATTGCTGAATGCATTCAGTTTGCAGGTAAGTATATGGATGTTGGTAAACAGTCTGAAACTATGTTTATATCTAAACTTCTTGCTATTTTAGACTTTTTAGGACAATTCAAATCAACTTTTTCAAGATGCAAAAGCCTTTGGAAACATTTTGAGGCAAAAAAGTATTCAACATAACAGTCTTTCCATCAGAACAGATTCATAAAGGAATAGCTAATACAAATGCTTGACAATCAGTTTCCATCTTCACCCATCACCCGATTCTTTCCTCTTATCCAAAAGCGAAGCAAAGTGGGAAACTCAAGAAAGCGGGAAACTCAAGAAAGTGTACCTCTACTTTCCTACACTTCTTCATGGTAAAGTCCAGGAACCATAGCAGTAAGATTTTCATAGCAGTAGGCCCCCAGGGTGAAAACTTAGATCGTCCTTTAGTTTGGACAGCTGGCACAATAGAATCTGAGAGATCTCCATTTTCCCTTGGGTAGAACAACATGAGTGTTTGCCCCTGCTCTGTCGCTCCCCCAGAACCACATTGGTTGTGATAAGGTGACTCCCTTTCATGGCCAACTAAACAATACTTATACCCCCATCAATCATGTGGTAAAATTCAATGCAGTCTTTTTTGGGTCATGAGATAGTAATTCATATTAAAAAACCTGATGTCTTATGTACTTCAATAACTTACAAATGCATTACTATAAGATAGTTTGATGACTACCCTTCATGCTAAAGGTGCAAGTTCAGAGATGCATTCATAATTTGTAAAAAACAGATAGTAACAGACAGTGCCAAGCTGTCACTCAGGAGGCAAGTCAGGATGTGTAACTAGTTGAAGCCCTCTTTCCTTTTTGGATGCAACTGTGAATGGCTCCAAGGTGCTTGGGTGACACACGCTTATTTCTTTACTTCAACAGTCTGCTCACCAGCTGCCTCAATATTATTAAAGCAAGTCTAATATACAACAACTAACTTGTGACTTACAGAACAAGCATATTTTTTGCTGGTTTTCTGGTACATTCAAAATATTTTGGTAGGCTGGTATGGTTAGCCATTCAAGGCCTCTAGCTCTGATTTGGATTAGCCAGCTTTGTTTTACTGAGAGGAAGATGTGAACAACCAAAGGACACGGAGGAGTCAGGCTTACGGACTGTACTGAATTGTCTTGTTGCACAGAAGCAACAGAGCAGCAGAAACCAGTTAACCAATTAATTACTCCGGAAACGAATTAATTACACCTCTTTGAGAATACCTATAGTCTGTTTCAGAGGATAGAGTTAGTCACATTTGGGAATACTGTGTCTGTTGCAAAAGCCTAAAATCTAATACGCCCTGCAAGAGACTGTGCCTTCCTAACTCCTCCCTGCTTGCAGAAGAAAGTCCTGGTCTGGAATGGACAAGGACCACCTCGGAAGCATTGTACATTACCATTGTACACTACTCATTACGTTACCATTGTACAGGATCTGCACAGACCACACAGACCTATTAGTAGAGATTCCACTGCCAAAAACTTTCTATAAAGCTTAACACACTCAATTTGATAATCTTCTCTTCTTGTGACAGGGTTAAATGGATTCTTCCAGAACTGAAAAACAGTTTAATATACCTGCCAAAATCCTGTGATCATAGCAACAAATCATAGCAAGCTTCCCATTTGAGCAAATATTACCACTTCTTTCTCATACAAGAGATCTGTTTTAATCTAAGACCAAACAAAAATCAGAATCTCATCAGTAATCCTATAGAAACACTAAGGAGTAAGCTGCATAAGGAGGCATGTGTTCCCCTGGCAGTCTTCTAGGTTTCTCCACCCAGAGTCACCAGTGTCCCCACTTTCAGCTCAAAGGTTCCACCTTCCTTCTTTGTCTTCACCTGTCTCACCTTCATAACTCATAGAACCACATGTTCAACTTTTTCAACTGAATTAAACTAGCTCAGCAACAATTCTCATGAATACTACTGTCAGCTTGAAGAAGAGAAAGTAAAGGATGAATAGGAACTCTTCCTTTCATCAATGACAAATTCATGTTATTCATTTCACCTTCAGGTTCACAACAGATTCTGGCTCCAGTTTTTTGGACTTTTTCCCATGCTATTACATACCTGGGTCAGACACAAATCCAGAGCTGCCCATTTTCCAGCTCTGACTCAGAAGTTGCTTACACAGCACATCTTTTCAATTTGAGATTATGAAAACGTCACAAAACCAGCTGATTTCATAAACTACCTGTCATCTCCCACTTAATTATTTCAAGAACAACCTAGGAAGTTTTGCTATGTTACACTGAACCAATGTCAATGTTTATGGATACTGATTCTTGGTTCTCAAATCGGGGATAGATTAAGCAAACCTTTTTCCCTAAAATTAGAAAACATCTATATAGAAATATAATGTGCATTTTAATAGCCTGGAAAAATGTCTCCATTTTCATCTGAAGAAATGTTACAGAGATACAAACTATTACACTGAGTAGTAAAAAAAAAAAATCCCAAACAGATAAGACAATAATCACAACTTATTTCTAAAACTACTCTTTTGATTATTTTATAATCATTACACAGGTTTAATTTAGATTTTTGTTTTGTCTAAGACAACAGTGGCAAAGTTCTATTGCTATTACAAATAGGAACTAAGAAAAACCAATACCAGTACTTGCAAGTCTTCACAGATAGGTAAAAAACGTAGCCTTTGACTCTTTAGAATTACTTGGATTAGTAGTTCAACTAGCATTTCAAACTAGAGGAGCCACAGAAAGTAGCTGACCGGCACTGTTCTCATTACTAGATGCTTTTTGGCTCTTTACACAGCTTGTGCCATGAACCAGACCAAGTAACTCCTCTTCCTGAAAAAAATCAGCACACTAGGTTACACAGGAAATAGACTCAGCACAAGGCTGCACAAGCACTTGTAACGAGTATTAGAAGGCAGACATGAGCAGTCAAAGGAAGAAGACTGCTCCACTGGTTTTTGGCAGAAATACTAGACTCTACTAACTCTCAGATCAGACATTTACTTTATCACACAAATAAATATGGATGAAAATTTTACTATAGCCAAATAGTTTTGCAGAAAATGGAACCATTAGCAGTTTAATTTTTGGCAATTTTAGAGTCCAGTGTTTCTATCATATTGCCGAGATCAAGTATTTACAGTTTGTGTTTATACATTGGTTTAAACACCAGAACACATCGCATGCATTAAATGAAATCCATTTAAATACAGAACTCTCTCAAAAGGTATTTTGCAAAAATGGCAAAAAGTGAAATTCTGAAAGATAACAGACGTTCTGGCACTGACTTCAAAAGAGTAAGTTTTGTCTCATTTTTTATGGAAAACCGTTCCAAGTCTGCATTTTAAAAACCTTACAAAATAAAAGAGAAAACATAAAGATGATTCTGACCATAATCAAGCCATCATTTATTAACTAACATTTCCTAACTGACTAAAAATAGGAAAAGATACATTACAACTGCTTATGAAAGTTGTGTCACTATATCTGAAACACTCATAGTACCACAATTAGAGGTTGTTGGCACCACACTAAACTTTTTTTAACGTTTCTGGAGGACCACTCCATCTGAAGCGTTAGTTGTTTCAATATTGTGATGACTACACTAACCAGCACTGTATCTAACATACAGGGAAAAGCCACCACTTCTGAATTACAAGTATGTAAAGTCTGATGGTTACACATCAACTCTAGCACTTTTCAGGCATACTTAAACAGTCTTTGCAGTCTCCTGGTAATAACCAGCTCTCTCTTGCTCTGCTCGAACCTTTCACAACTCTCATACGGCAATGAAGCTCTTATGCAATGAAGCAGGCTTATCTGTTTTTTAGTTTCTTTCAACACAAAATGAAAGCTTGTTGACAGGAGAACAAGGAAAGCTGCTAGATACAAACAAATTAGGCTAACACTGAACTTGCTGTGCCTGGGATTGTGCTAGTCTGAAAAAGTAATAGCAAGGACCACTTGGAGTAACAGTACAGGACCAGGACCATGAAGGAGACAACACCTACTATCCTTAATTGCAAGGTCTTTTAAAATTGCCCATGGTTTTGTGGATCCCCTTCGCCCCCATAATTGCTACTGTTATCAACTGTTTTTCTTTACAAATTAAATCGTTTGTGATGTTTGGTCATAGGAGCAAGTGTTCCTTTAGTACCCTGTTACTGGATGCATCTGCTCCAGATAACTGCCAGCAGTCCTACTGAAAACCACAAATCTTGCAATTCTGAGTGCCTCGGAACTTTATTTCCTCCTTCCTCAATTCCTAATCACGCGGCCTGCTCTACAGGAGCAATAGCAGAAGCAGCCAGCAGTCTCCTCTGAGTATCAATTTACTGTACTGAAGACTCTGAATTAAGACAAGACTTCAAAGTCTTCTCTCATGCACTGTACATTCAGAGAAACAATATCAATATTCAGCTGATTTAAGTTTAACAATGCAGCAGTAAATTTACTTGTCAACCTCCACGACTAACCTTTATACAAATCAAACATGAACTATACTCCTGGATTAATTCCTTCCCTGATTCAGGCAGAACCTTCACCTTGACTGCTATCAGTCTTTGGGTAGCACATAATGATCCAGAGAGCAAAACATGATATGAAAGAGCTCAATTAGCTTATCTGAATTTCTTCATTACATAGTATATCTTCCTGTTACAACTGTTAAATTGCAGTATTCTTGACCATAATAACAAGTCACCGCTATACAGTAATATATTGGGTTTGTGTGGCCAGGTTCTGTTAGTGGAGTGGATGGCTACAGGGAGCTTCTCTTCCTGAGAAGCTGTGAGAAGCTCCCCCAGGTCTGACAGCAGCAATGCCAGAGAGCTCCAGGATGGATCCACTACTGGCCAAGGCCAAGCTCATCAGCAACACTGGTGCCACTTCCGGTTTAACCTACTTAAGGAAAAAAAAGTTATTGCACAGACAAAACTGCAACCAGAGAAGAGTGAGAATACGTGAGAGGTAAAACACTGCAGACACCAAAGCAAAGAACGAGGGTAAGAAGGTGTTCCAGGCGCCAAAACAGAGATTCCCCCATAGCCCAAACTTATTTGGCTATGAGTCTTTTGAAGGCCTTTTGTGGTCATTTGGGAACATCCCATTCCTCAAAATTCCCTTCCGTGGTCCCGGATCTTCTGATGAATCTTCTTTCCTTGAGGGTATCTCAAATATGTGGTCAGGTCATGACATACTTCTCTTATCATTCTTTACTCCAGCACTCTATCTTTGTTCTCAAAACTAAGATATCAACTAGTACATATTAATCACTAATATAAATTAACAATGAAGGCGTCACAAGACACCATTAGGTTGTCACACCATTATCACACCATTAGGTGTGACAAGACTTACTAGTCACAACAGGGAGATAGAACAAGGCCACATTGACCTCTGGTACTTGTACTAAGCACTGTGTGGTACAAAACTAAGTGCTAACCATGAATATAGGGGTCATACACTAGTGTGCTAAAGTTAAAAGAATTTTCCAACATCTTCCCCCACTGCTGCATAGACTTCTACTTGAAGAAATATCACTTGTTCAGTAGTATCTGTAGTGGATGTTATGTTCAATGGACAACCTGCTGCATATTGCTGTGTGTCTTTCCATTCTATCTTCCTGTTTGTAGTTGTCTGCACTAACTTTTCTTCATCCCGGATTTTGATATCCCTTTTACAGACACAAGATATCAATCAGTACATGTGCTTAATAATTCCAAAGCTAGTGACATTTTCACCTCCTACAGCACTGACCACTGCCTGCAGAAGTCTGTCAGAATCCACCCTTTCTTTGACCTCTTCTAAATTTCATACTGACTACAATTCCTGCTGGTGGTATCTCCAGGTCATCTAGATGAAAGATGCTAGTCAAATCACTCCTTCACTTCAAGAAAGATGAAGTAACGTATTGTTTTTCATATGCACGGCCATAAACAAGGGGCACTCAGAATTTAAGATCTCACCTCCGTATTTCATAGTTTCCACTCCCTCAACCTGTCACATTCATTTCTTGATGTTCTTCCTTTCTGTGCAACCTCAGCCCAGAGCCTGAGTACAAAACTGATTCTTCCCTCTCCTTAAAGCAAAGCAGTTCTTGTATGCGCAAATCTGACCTTAAAACTACAAAGCCTCTGGTGACAGAAACTTTGTTATTTTACAGACCTATAAAGAATACAATAAACTTATTGCACAAAGCAGAAGCCAGACCTAATTCTTTACCATGTTCTCTATTCTTCAGAAGAACCGTAAAAGGTTATAGTAGTCCATAGGGTAGCATGCCAACCTTATTCAGCTACTTTTAAAATCTTCTACTGTGGTTTCTTAACTCCACTCTTTTGTTAAGCTCTTTGTCATTTTATTTTATCTTTTTTTTAAGACTGTGTAGCCCCATCACTTTTCCTTAAATGCTTCATTTTATTTGTAGCTTTATTTTACAGCAACAAACATTTCCTAGATAAAGATACACCAAAGTAGGTACCAGCAAAAATGGACACTGAAAATTTTCACATCAGAATTACAAGTGACGAAGCATGTATACAGTATTTATAATCTTGTTTACCCAAATTCATGTAAATAATGCACTGAAATTAACTATACATACATATTAGAAAAAAATGTTTTCTGTACCTCCTGTTGACATATATGCACTCTCTTCTGTAAAATCTGTTCTTTCACTTCCCAACATGATTTCAAACCCTAAAACTTTACACAGAGTAGGTGATTTTTTCTTTTTATGCATACTAATGATGGATTTTTTCTTTCTTTGGAACGAGAAAAGTAAGTTGAATTCTCCTTGTATTTCAGAAAAATGAAACTAAAAGGCAAGAAATTTAGTCACAAAGCAGGCATGATGATATGCCAACAATCCTGATTGATATAATGATCATGTTTGCAACACACTCAGCCCTGTTACTCTCAGCTCTACAGGTGTCAGCTGTTCAAATTGCCACCATTAAAAAACTCTGCTAAGATTTTTCCACCTATTAAAAACACCTATATTTCTAGCACTACACTACTTTATTCTTTCTGTGCACCATAGAAGAGAGCTAGTGACACAAGGAAATTTTTTTAAAGTTTTTTTTTTAAACTATCTGATATTTTGGCAATCGAAGAAACCTAAAAAAAAGATATCCATGCAAAGCATTACCTCTTCACATATCTCTACTGAAAGAATCAAAACAGCTTTTCAAGCCAAACATACAATAATTAACTTAAAAATGTACAGCATATGAATGTTAATAGTAGCAGAATTCAACAAGATCAGCATCTCAGTTTAATATCTGGCTCAGATCAAACCTGGCTGTAGCTATGGCCAGATAATATGCAAGTTACTACCTGTCCAGACGACTACTTATTGCTATTCCTTATTTTTCAAGTCAGAGAGATTAACGTACCATGCCTTTCGCCAGTTTGCTTCTGGCAGCTAAAAGAAAAACATATGGAACAGATTATCATGAGTGTTCTCATGCAGCACATTCAAGACAGTAGGGGGATCAGGTCCAGCTAGCATGAAGTTTAGGAGGGACAGGCTGTGCTTCACCAACCTGATCTCCTTTTATGAGCAGGTGAGTGCTTAGTGGATGAGAGAAAGGCTGTGGCTGTTATCTACTCAGACTTCAGTAAAGCCTTCAATACTGTGTCCCACGGCAATCTCCTGGAAATGTTGGCAGCCTGTCACTTGGACAGATGCACTTATCTCACTGAAAACTGTCTGGATAGCTGAGCCCAGGGAGTGGTAGCGAATGGAGTTACATCCAGCTGGTGGCTCGTTATGAGTGCGGTTCCCCAGGGCTGAGTACTGGGGCCAGCCCTGTACAATTTCCTTATTGACGATGGCAATGAGGAGATTGAATACACTGTCAGTGAGTTAGCAGATGACACCAAATTGGGTGGGAACATTATCTGTTGGAGGGATCTAGCCAGGCTGGATCAGTGGGCTGAGGGCAATGGTGTGAGGTTCAGCAAGGCCCAGTGCTGGGTCCTTCACTTCAGTCACAACAACCCCAGGCAGCTCCCAGGCAGAATGGCTGGAAAGCTGCCCAAAGGAAAAGGACCTGAGGGTGCTGGTGACAGGGGCTGAACATGAGCCAGGGTGTGCCCAGGTGGCCAAGAAGGCCAGTGGCATCCTGGCCTGGATCAGCAATAGTGTGGCCAGCAGGACCAGGGCGGGGATTGTCCCCCTGTACTCAGCACTGGTGAGACTGCAGATTGAGTGCTGTGTCCAGCTCTGGGCCCCTCACTCCAAGAAAGACATTGAGGTGCTGGAGTGAGTCCAGAGAAGGGCAGTGGAGCTGGGAAAGGGTCTGGAGCACAAGTCCTGTGAGGAGCAGCTGAGGGAGCTGGGGGTGTTTAGCCTGGAGAAAAGGAGGCTCAGGGGTGACCTTATCACTCTCTACAACTGCCTGACAGAAAGGGTGTAGCCAGGGCCTCCTGTCTCAGGCAACCAGTGACACGACTAGAGGAAATGGCCTCAAGTTGCAACAGAGGAGGCTCAGGTTGGACATCAGGAAGAATTTCTTCATGGAAAGGGCTGTTAAACATTGGAATGGCCTGCACGAGGAAGTGGTGAAGTCATCATCCCTGGAACTGTTCACGAAACAACTGGACATGGCACTTAGTACTATGGTTTAGTTGACATGATGGTGTGGGTCAAAGGTCATACTAAATGACCTCGGAAGTCTTTTTCATACTTTTATGATTCTATATCAATGCAAACAAACATTGGTTTTTTAAACATTAATGGTTCTATAATCTGCAATGAGCTCTTCAAAGTGTAATTGCTTTGTTACATAAAATATCACCCAGATTGAAAAGCTATTTTGTCAGTCCAGAATTACTGTCCTAGAAACTAGCAGTCTGCAGTGCAAGTTTTATTTCTGTACAAACACACATGCACACAATTATTTTAGAACTGTGATTCTGTATTCTATAATCTCTCCAGAAAGGAATACTCCAGAAAGGAATACTCAGAGATGTCAGTACTTGCTGTTCTTCTGTTTTTGAAACAACGTTGCCACCATCTGGACAAATCTTTAAGTGACAGGTGTTGCTGTAGTGTGAGAGTCTGTATCTGGGAAAAAACCCAACCCCACACTTTCTCCATAGAATTATTTCTATAACCAAGATAATTAAATCTTCTAAAATTTGGTTTTCTAGTAATGACTCAATATTCAAATTCTGTGTTTCATTTGTATCTTAACATTAGGCATGTAAAACTAAAATTTATTAGCTTGCCACCAACATTTAAAAAACTAACTTGAGAAATCACTTTTTATGTTCAGTAATATGATGTACAAATTCCTGCAATTCTCAATAATCAGCTTACAAATGCTTCATACAATCACAACCAGTTTCTGTCTCTTCCTCAGACTTCATTCCTGTTAGCAAGGATGCTTACATTCAGACTCAAAAGAAAACAATAGCTTTCATCTCTGAAGATATGCTTTGGAGATTTGTTGCCTCTTCCACTCTCTTTCATTCATCATAAAGCATTACAGGAATGTTTCAGTCTAGTCTTCAATAAAAAACTGTGTTTTATAAAAGATTTTGAAGGAAAGTAGAAATTCTACTCTCAACTTCTGATGCACAGGAAGGTGACAGGCCACTACCCAGAACAGGAAACAAGGAGCAACTAAAACTATCACGAAGGATTCCTTTAGTCTCAACAGAACCTTAAATCTTTCTAACTTTCATTAAAAAGTGTACATACTCCTACTGAAGACTAGATTCAATCAGATATAGGACAATTTATATATATATAATGCAACTGAATAGTTAGTACTTTTCCTTATACAGATTCTTCTTTATTTATGCATTTCTGGTTTGTTGAGATTTTAGTGCACAAGAGACAGGGTTTTAGTGCATAAGAGACAGATATTAGTGCACAAGAGTACTGAGAAACTTGAGCTTACCACTTTCCTTCTTAAAGCTCACAGCATCAGAAGCTTAGGCCACATATGGCCCCTAATGCAGAGCTTGTACAACGTATCAAAACCTATGGAATACAGAATGCTTCATGCTTTTTCCAGCAATTCCTGGTAAGCTGAAGGTCCAAATCAAGTCAAACCTGAGTCTGCTGCTCTCATAAAGAGAACTTTAAAACTTAAGCCATGCTTTTAACACTCCTATATAATCTTTGAAATAAACTGACCTCTTGATGATGACCTACTGTTCTTATAAAAAAATGCATATCGTGGTACTTTAGAGTGCTCATTTTAACTCTTAATCATTATAATACATATGAGTGCAAATGAAGATATTGAAAAAGCTTAAATATAACCTGTTCATTAATTAGCCTTTTGAAGAGAAAATTATATACCAGATCTGAAGTATTTAGGGCCCCTTATCTTCTTCCATCTTTAAAATAAATTGGTTATCAAGAGTCTTTATAAATTATTTTCAATGGAAAATAGAATCAGCTATTTCCAGTAAGATATATGTAGTTGTCATAAATGCATAAACTATATGAGGAATTTGTTTTTCAATTAAAAACATATGAATACTCTAAGTACCACTCCATGTTCTACTGCAAGAACAATTAATCAGGTACCAAAGCTAAGACAATGCCCTGGCAGTACGCTATATAATAAGAAAAATAAATTACTTACATTGATAAATCTAGTCTGTTTAGTGAAATACTTGTCCAAGAGACAGAAATGAGTCATCAATCACTACTACTCAGTCATCTATTCCCATCTTTTATCACAACCAACTGAAGAGTCATCTCAGAGTTAATGAGTTATGCTGGATGTTCCTCTCATGACAAGCTTGGTGTAATTGTATTTTATCACTGTCATCACTTTCAGGTGATCTTGTAAAAACCCACCACTTACAGAATGTCATTAACTACAGAACCCTCTGTACATTCAAATAAGCCTATCTTACTATATTGTTGAAGGTTTGACCTAACTTTCAAGATGATAGCTTTTTCTCCACTTGAAAATAAAAGTTCTTGATAAATATTAAACAATGTACCTTGTCTCAAGATTCATGTTTTCAGGAAATTAACTACTCTAATTTTGAATTCTCCCATATTCTTGTTGACAGTACAGTTACTCTTTTAGGATCTTCTCCCTCTATATTGGCACTCAAATTTTTCTTAACTCTTTTTCTATTTCAAGCTATTACTTTCTTTACTGAATCTAATGACTTCTTATTCTTACAGTCTAGGGACTTTAAACATTCACTTTCTCTCTTTTAAGAGAAATAAGACAACCAGATCGAAACAGCATTATTTTACATCTGTCTTCCCCTCCACTTCAAAAGGTCAATCCTTTCTACGTTCACCCCAGAGAACGACGATACTCTTGAAAACTCTCATCTTTTCGCTATTACTCATTAGAACATTCTGAATTAAGGCAAAACAGATGTTAAAATCAGCACTTGCACATCACTGACACTTCTTTAATCTTCACAATTATTCTCTTAATTCCAAGAAAATCTATTCAAGTTGCTGGCTCTTCTCCTAAGAACCTAATTACTCAGACACAGTTAAGATCAGGAACACAAGGTAACTTTCCTACGATGACAGAGGTAAAGGTGGTCTCAGGGTAAAACTGCTACACCTTGAGTTTGACCTGGACATTCAAGACCTTAGGATATTGCTGAGACTACATCTACTGTAGTGACTTGAATCAAAGCAAGTGTGGTTTTATAGTTAATTCTGTGTTGCTATTATTTACCACATGCTGATTTGGATCTCAAAGTAGTTTTTGAGTGCGTAACTTGCTTTTCTTAATAAGAACTCTCCATTTATAAAACACTTCAAAAAATAACAGCATATTAGGTGCTGTGGCAATGTGAAAGCCCTACCTGCAGCATATACCTAACAATTTTTTACCTCTTTGAGATCTCCAAAGTCTATATTGCAGATACTCAGTCCTGGAAAACAAACTAAATTCAACAAGCAAGCTCTCTGAATCACAGATGATGGAGGTGTAAGGAAACTCAACATCAACCACTTGTATACATTGACCTGCTCTTACTACTCCCTACTACAGACAAGGCCTTAGGTTCCAAAAGTGTTTTGGACCCTGAACTCAGTATTGAAGAGCACAATTCACAACTGACAGAAAAAAAACATTAATTCTTTGCATCACACACTCCACGATTTCTGCTCCAAAGCCCTCCCAAAGACCAGAGCAGGCCAAAAGAAAGGTGTCAGATGGCTTCTGATGGAAGTAGAAGGTGGCATAGACACTACCTACAATATTTACTCTTACCTCCACCTTAAGGTGGGATGCTGGTCTGAAACAAAGCCCAGCTTGTCCTGATTGACCTACCCTGTCTACGTGAAGAGACAGAAAGCAAGACGTGTCTAGTTTGCACTCTCTTTCTGCAGTACTTGATCCAGTACAGTACAAAGGGATCAAGCAGATCAGGACCGGCACTGTGATAGAGCTACTCAGTCCTCCCTAAATCCATAGGGCAGACAGCAAAGCACGGTGCAGACACACTGCAGTGACCTTTACAACTCATTTTCTTTACAGTGTTGTTCCAATCCTGCACTGGCCTCTATGTGGTTAGGACGCTGAGTGAGCTATGAATTACATATGCAGCAGATCTACCTAACGTACAACAAATAATGCTGTCCAACACTTAAAAAGAGAGCACTGCTTTCTCAGCATGTTTAAATTCCTAGTTTCTTTTTAAAACTGACCGTCAGAAATTTTCTGTGTACATTTTAATTTCTATAGACCTTCCTCAGTTTCTATTACCTTTGCCATCCATATCTTTAAACTTCTTCACAAAGTTGTTTAAGCCCACAAATGCCAAGTACGACCCTGTTTGTACTGCACAGGATGCTGTTCAAAAATGTTATGAGAAGCAGTTAGTTACCACCACCCACAGCAGCGGGTGCAACCATCTGTAATCACTTCACTACTGTCAGAATGATTTTTCTCCTCAGCCACAAGCCTGAGGGAGAACTGGCATACTCTCCTGCTCTGGAATAAATGAAACGCTGTATCTTTTCTATACTGACACTGCAAGGATGGCCATTCACAGAAGACATAAATTACAGTGGAAATGAGTCACCAGAGTGTGGGAAAATTTAATGGACATAGAATCTCCTACACCCAATTAACCCCAAACAACAAGGGTCAGGGAAAACTGTATCTTAAAACAATAATGAACATTCACAAGGAAGTCCATTTTGTAAGGAAAGTGGATGGCAGTCTGTCAGCTGGAAATGGAGGAAGAAAATGGGTATCCAATTTAAGACGTCACAGAAATGAAATTTGTAACAGCACAATACTTTGATACATGCTGCACTACAGAAAATTTATCAGTTGTGTAGATCCATGTTCTCAGAACCCTTCAACCAATAAATTATGTTTTCTTTATAAATAGGTATGTCTTGATCCCAGCTGGTCTCCTAGTTGAATTGCGTGACAGTTTGACAGTGACTTGCCATGAGATGCTCACAGCTACTTCCCATTTCCTCGTGCACAGTTTGACCTCCAAATGTAATAAAAAAACTTTATTGTTCTTCATTCAAATGCCTCATAAAACTTTCGAGTAGTTCTGCCTTCAACAAGCAGCTGGTGGATTCCCTGCATCTGACAGGGCAGCATTTCAGACTGTTTCAAGAACAGTTGCTAGCCTGCTATGCACCTGCTGTCGTGGGTTTGATGATGGCCAAACACCAGTGCATCCACAAAAAAACATTCACTCATTCTCCTCTGCTATAGTTGGCCAGAGGGGGAGGAAAGAACAATTAATAAGGGGTTCATGAGTTGAGGTAAGGATTGGGAAGAAACACTTTAAGGGCAAAACAGGCTCAAAACGTAAAAGGTATAAAGAAAAAACCATTAACAGAATTAAAAGAGGATAATGAGAACTAAAATAAACCTTTAGAACACCTTTTCCCTCCCAGCCCTCACACTTCCTTCCCATCTACAGTGCAGAGAGACAAAACATGGGGTTTTCAGTCAGTTTGTCACTTCCACAAAATCTTTCTTCAGTTCGCTTAGGGAGAGGAGTCTCTTGCTATGCCATGAGGTCCTTCCCACAGGAGACAGTTTTCTGTGAACTTCTCCAATGTGGTTCTAATTTTCACAAGTAGCAGTCCCACCCAAACCTGCTGCCATGTGAGTCCCTCCCATGGGCAAAGCAGTCTTCCCAGAACTGTTTGCATGGGCCATTACTTCATGGGGTTGTAGGGGTTTTAGTTCTTCTGCTTTGTTGGGTTTTTTTCTTTCTTAAGGAATCTTCCCCATAATGACAGGACACTTAACACAGACAAAGGAAGTTATCAGCTCAGGGGAGGGGTGCAGCTGGCCTCTCTCTCCTTACCTGAGGTTTCCCATGTAGGAGGAAGATACCACAAGATTGGAGACTGGGGAAAAGCAGAGTTGTGGGGGCAGCCTCTGGCACTCTCTCTCTCAACTTTGGGAAGAAGGAGGATCGGAGCTGTTTGGAGAGGAGAATTTGCAACTACTACCGTGGTCCAGCCCGGTCCTGTGTCTTCTGCTGTGGGGTGAGCCTCTGCTCGCAGGAGCAGCCTCTGAACTGGGAACGTGTTAACATCCACCTCACTAAGGGAGGGACTTTTTGCCATCTGCCTGGGCACTTGGGGTCCAGAGCCTGCCTCTCCCTGCCTTGCTTGGAGCTGGGCTGCCACTGCCCTGCCCCGCTGCTTCTTCGGCACTGCTCCCGGCTTTCACTACCCTGTAGCCCCGCACCTCCTGCCTGCCGAGATGTCCCGGGGGTTCCCACTACCGCTCTGGAGTGTGATACATCTCCTCCATCACCCTGGGATTTTTGCTCGTCTCTGCCATTCCAGCTTGCTTCTTCCTAGGATCCTGCTGGGGCACCAGTCTCGGCTGCCCCTGGGGTTTTGTGCAGTGAGCCTCTCTCCCTCCTCGCCCCGTCTCGGTCACGCCGCCACTACCACATCCTCCCTGAGTTCACGTCGGAGCGCCCCCTGCAGCCGCGGGGGAACCATCGCACCTGCCCTGCGCACCGGGAGCCGCCAGCGCCCCTGCCGGCTGTGACCGGAACTGCGCCAAAGGGGAAAGTGCCTGCGGCCGAGAAGGCGTCACTGGGTTCTGGTTCTGTTTGTTGTTAATGCCACAGCTGTTGTTGGTTTTGCCTTATTGGATATTCTAGTAAAGAACTGTTATTTCTATTCTCATATCTTTGCCGGAGAGCCCCTTAATGTCAAAATTATAACAATTAGGAGAGAAGGGGTTCACATTTTCCATTCCAAGGAAGACTTCTGCCCTCCTTAGCAGACACCTGTCTCTCAAACTGGGACAGGGGTACAGTTTTTTAAGGATAAGCTGTTCTAGTATAAAAGCAAAGGTCCTCTTCCTCTATCTCAAGAAGCAAGGATTCTCTCTCTCTCTGTTCAAGCCTCTCACCAGATCACAGCTTCTCAGCATCCATACACTTCAGCGCGAGCACCTTTTTCTCTTGGGCTGTGGATGAATTCTGCGTCCCCCCATGAACTTCATTAATTACAGGGAAACAATTTGTTGTATTATAGTCCTTACCACAGCTTACAGAAGAATCTCAGCTCTGATGCTCAGAGCACCTCCTCCTCCTCCGTCCTTTGCACCGACCTTGGTGTCGCCATGTTGTTCTCCTCACGTGTCTTCACCTTTTCCTTTTCTCTGAGTTGGGAGAGAATTGGTGTCTGTAGGTTCATTTTTTCTCAAGTCCTATCAATTGAAAAGTTTTTAGAGTTCTGCGGCACTGAAAGGTTAATCCAGTCTGGGCTCTGGATCAGGGAATTGCTCGCCATGCCTCTTGCTGCTGGTCACGTGGTCCCTGCCAGCACCACACGAGCCGTACTGGCTGTGGGCTCCACTCAGCGCCTTTCCTCATGCAGGGCGCCAAAAAAGAAAAGCTGCTGCCACCGTCTTTGCCCTTCTGTCCGCAGCATGGCTGGCTAAAAGCAGTTAAGCAAATAAAGTTCATTGCGAGCTCTGCCCAGATGGCAGTGGCTGCATGGCACTGCCCCAGACATGCCACCCTGACCACACCACCCCAGCTACGTGGCTGCTCCCGGACCAGGATGGCAGTGGCAAGTCCTGGCCCCGGCTGCGGGGCTGCTCGCGGTGCCAGGACGGCCCCCGGTGGCATGGCCTGGCTGCCCCACCGGGAAGGGGGCCTGGCTGCACCGCCACTCCCTCACCACATCTCAGAGGGCAGCAAGAAAGAGAAATTGTGCTCCTTTTTTCCTTCTTAAATAGGTCATCACAGGCGTTGCAAACTTCTTTGTTTGGGCCAGCCAATATGTTAATCATCAGAGCCTTCGGGGACTGGCTCTGCTGGACAGAGTAGAAGGTTCAAGGAGCTTCTGTCTCAAAAGCAGCCTCTGTGGCTTCTTCTATCCCCATTAAAAGACAGATTGTGTTAAACTATCACACCTGCATAGCAAATTCTTAAATTTCGCACACAAAAAGGTCTAAAAAACATTGGAGTATTGTCCAAGCAGAAAAAAAAATTGATACAAACCTATCTTCTCAAACCAACAATTTCACATCAGATTTTGCTCACTACCTTCTGAATATACTTAGGAGATAATACTTGTTCCTCTATTTTTCCAGCACTCATACCAGTTAATATGATTCATGGAGGGTCTGTTTTTTCTTTTATGGTCACTAAAAACTTATTATTTAGTCCAGTTAATTTATTGTTACACTTCCTGGTCTTTATACACATTAGAGTAATTTGTACCTGTTCTTTTAACCACTGGAAGAGGTACAGCTATGATATGTCCTATGTGAGTTTTCACTGATTCTTCGTAAGACATTCACAGGGTATTTCCTACCTGTTTTCAGAATTTTTTGAAGCCTGATGCTGCTTTCATGCCACTTATTTCTCTCTCTCTTTAATGACTAATGTTAAAACCCAGATCTCATGGTCAAGAATGTCTAACAGCGAGTACTGCCAACTACTGTAACATAAGACAAATCAACAGAATAAAAAGCAATATTTGAATACTTTCCAAAAAAAAAACCCTCATCAATTTCTTCTTTGTTAGCAGAAGGCATGGTTACTTCTTTCAGAGTCCTGTCATTCTGTCGACGCTCAGTGATTAAGGTTTTTTTAGATCAAGCTAAAGCACAGTGACAAATATACAGAAAACAAGCAGAATTTTCACAAGTAGTCTTATCACAAAATCATACCAGTAGTATTTCCCATATGAACTCTCCTGTTCTCTATTTATATAGAAAAAGAATAAGTGAGAATTTACTGACAGTGAGCGATCGCATGGAAGATGTGGTCTTATTCCTCAGTATGTCAAATTTCAGTTTGTATAGCTGAATTGTAAAAAGCCTTCTCTTAATTTGATACCAAAGACGGAAGAAAAGAATGGGAAGAGTGAATTAAGCAGGCCTTTGCCAGATTTCTTATTCTGCTTTTTAATACACAATTTTTCCCAGATAATATGCATTTGACTGGGTCAAACTAGAGGAATTAAAAAGCTTAATGGTAAACTATTAGAAAAACTGAGGTAAGTATGGTTAGGAATTATTAGACACTTAGTAAAATTCCACCTTTTCACTTTGTTTCAAGACATCTTGCAGAATCTTATTCCATATAACAGTTTATCCTCTTCATTCCCACTTCTGTGCCATTTTTAGCTTGCAATTTATTCTTCATCAGTTATTTTATTCTATTGTTTTATTAAAGTTTTCTACAGGAAGTAGTAAACTATTTCCAACATCAAATAAATAACTGTGAAAAGTTATCAGCAGTAAGAAAGAAAATAGAGGAAAGAGTAGATCTCTCCCTTTTAGTGGCAGTAAAACATTGTGTCAGTGCAAGCTGGTGCAGAATTTTCAATGTATAAAGTGAAAGTTAAACAAGCAGAAGAATGAGAGAGAAAAACTAACAGGAATACTGATGATTCAGCAGATCTGCATTGTGTCATCTGTATCACTAAAATACACTTCAGGTGTAAGAGCCTTAAGATTTACATAAGTGCTGTTTTCACAGACTTCAGAGCTGCAACTGCAGAGCATTTAAGAGCCAGTCCTTCCTGCTCAAAGCAAAATTGGAGCAACTTCATCTCTGGAGTGTAATTCTCAGAATTATTACAATCCACGTGAAGAAAAACTGGGAAACACAAGGGCTGCCACAATGTGGTCTTAGATACACCTATTTCAATTATTTACTAACCTTAAAAGCCTGTTATACTATGTTCCTGCAGAGTTCAATAGCTATGTTCCACCTTTCCTGCCCTCCTACTGGCACTACAACTACAGTTCTAAACACAGAGGTAAATCTTAAAGTTGCAGCGGTTGGCTATCACTGTGAAAGGCATGCCAGCGTAAATTCTAATATCAAGAAAAAAACTACCAGTATTTCTGATAGAACAAGTAATTTTTAACTGGTTAAGAGGGACTAACACTGCAGCAATCACACAGAAGAAATCTGACTGTAGTTTTCACTGTTTCTTGTTGCTAAAAGACAAAGCCTTCCGTACACTCCTCAAAGTCAGTGTGAACCCCAGCAGTGAGAAGACCAAAAGCTGAAAGCAAGATCAAGAAATATCGAAAGCATATTAACTACAGCAGCATACTAACTCTGAGGAAAAACACATTACTGACAAAAGGGTGTTCACAATTTCTTCCCAGATTCTTGTCTGACACTTGCTTTAAGTCACTGCCAGTTGTTCAGGAAGTTGCACGGCAAAACAGATCAGGCTAACTGTTCTGAAGGGAAAACGACTCCAGCAGACATTATGTGTTTCCAAAGAGAAGGTGTACTGATTAAGTAACTGCACAGTCTCAGACTTTCTGCTTCTCTTTGTATTCTGAAGAACACCAAGTAAAAAGCATCCACAGCCTCAGGATGCTCTAGCTGATACAGTCATACAAAAGATGTAGAGTACAGCAAGCAGATAAACAAGCCTGCGCAGGGACAGGAAAGAGGACTGTAAAACGTTTTAGCATGTGCACCTGGTCATCTTCAGGGAAGCCACCTTACATTAATTACATGTAATGCTATCCATAGTGAATAAGGCCATCCATAGAGAATAAGGGCATCCGGACTCCTGGAACACAGGCAGAAACCTAGGAAAGTATTTTCTACAGGAGTGGGATAAATGGACATGTAAGAATTATTTTCACGGAATGACGTAATCATTTAAGTTGGAAAAGACCTCTGAGATCAAGTGCAACCTATGACCAAACACCACCATGCCAACTAAACTATGGCACTAAGTGCCACATCCAGTTGTTCCGTGAATAGTTTCAGGGATGGTGACTTCACCACTTCCCTGGGCAGGCCATTCCAATGTTTAACAGCCCTTACCATGACGAAATTCTTCCTGATGTCCAACCTGAACCTCCCCTGGTGCAACTTGAGGCCATTTCCTCTAGTCGTGTCACTGGTTGCCTGAGACAGGAGGCCCTGGCTACACCCTTTCTGTCAGGCAGTTGTAGAGAGTGATAAGGTCTCCCCTGAGCCTCCTTTTCTCCAGGCTAAACACCCCCAGCTCCCTCAGCTGCTCCTCACAGGACTTGTGCTCCAGACCCTTTCCCAGCTCCACTGCCCTTCTCTGGACTCTAGCTCTTAAAAGCTTATGCAGAAGCGCTCCGAATTACCAAGAGGAGCAAATAATTGCTGCCTGCCTACCTACCTAGTACAGGCTGCGCTCTGAAAGCCTCCAGTGAGTGGCTTTACGGCATTTCTGGCATTGGGGCACCAGAAACCTGCACGTGTTTCCCGATGCGCGGCACTTTCCTTCCCTCTACTGCTCAGCCACTATAATTCAGCTGCCGCCCCGCCGGCGGCGGACAGCGGCGGGCGGGTGAAGGGCCACGCAGCAGCGCAGGGCGCGGCTCCCTCCGCGCCCGCCTGCAGCGGCCGGCGCGTCCCCGGTGCGTACCTGTGCGGCTCTCGTACTTGGGCACCCGGTAGTACTTGTTGCCAAACTGGTCGGTGCCCACCAGCTCCTTGGCAGGACCCACGAGCCGCAGCCGCAGGGCGCGGAGAGCCTGCCAGGCGCTGCTCATGCCGGGATCCCGACGGCAAGGCCGCGACGCCGCCGCCCACGGACGACACCGGGACACGGAGAGCACCGGGACACGGAGAGCACCGGGACACGGCCCGCCACCTCCCGGCTGAGGGCGCCCGGTGCCGGCCTGCGCTGCCCGATCCCGCCTATGGGCGCCGGGCGCGCCAGCAACGCCGGTGGCCATTGGCGCGGGCCGGCCCGCCCTGAGCCAATCCCGGCCGCGCCTGCCACAAGATGGCGGCGTGGCGCGGAGCGGGCCGGGCGCTCACGCCATGTTGGGGCTCATGGCTGCTCGGCAGGCCGGGCTGGACGACCCCGCGCGGCTGCGCCGGGCCGAGCGCACCCGGAGGTACCGGGGCTGGGGCGAGTGTCCCTGCACGGGGAGGACCCGGAGCGGCAGCCCCTGGCTCCGCCCTGCCGCGGAGCCTCGCTCGGCCCGGCCGGCATAGGGGCGGCCCGGGGCGGGGTGAGGGGCTGCTGCAGCCCCACTGTGCGCGGGGGCCGGGGCGGGGAAGCTGCGCGCCCACCCGGCTCGTCTCGGAGTGCCCCGCGGGGTTGTGGTGGCGTGGGTGGGTCAGCAGCCCTGGTGTTTGTGTGCGGTGTACTCAGCCCTAGGCGGGGTGTGCACAGCGCAGTAAGCTGTGCCTCACTCCCTGCACCTCGGTGTTACTGCCCTTGCTGTCGGCGCTGTTCCTCCAGGGGGCTCGATCTGCGTGCGGCTGTGCTCCGCTTGTGAGGTGTTTGTGATGTTCGTGTGCCTTCATCTGCTCGTCCTTCCTTTTCCCAAACTTGGCCTTTTGGCAGGTTGAAGAAGAATCAGACGTAGGGGTTTTTTTGGCTGTTTTTGTGGGAAGTGGTGGCAGCATAGACAGATTTGTTAATATTCCTGCTGAAGGTTATAATGTGATATTTGTTCCCTATCAGAGAATCCGCTTTGCAGATGTATTTCAGATAAATCCAATAAAGCCTACATCAGTTCAGTTGCACAACTTGGGGATCTGTGTTGGTGATTTATGGCTTTATGGGGCTGTATCATTGTAAAACAAATATTTAAAATTGAAATGAATTTTGGTAGTTCAGGAAGCTTCTTTCTGGGTGCGTTTTGACAACACAAGTATATCCCTCTGTGCCCTCAGCATTCATGTAGCATTCAGTGTTAAGACTGGTAACACGCTGGGCAGACTTAACTTTACTTGGACAATTGTCTGCTTAGCATTTCCCTTCCTAAACTTTTAAAATTTAAGTTTACAAAAAAAGAAAAAATCTCTAGTCTTAAGTGGATTTTATTTATAGCTGCATTTTGAAGTCATATGTTTTAACACGTTTCCACAGGAGGATTTCTTGCTTCCTAAAATTCCATCTGGAGCTCAAATGTTTTAAATTGATTATCTTGTATATGTCAGAATTCTTATTCTAGGTGAATTCTTACATAATTATATGTCATGTATTTTAAGAGCACTTAAATGATTTGCTGCTTTTATAGCATGTCTACAGACACGATGTTGGGGACCTGCCTGTAGCAGCCTAAGGTTCTCACACCAGGATTTTTTGCCATTCAAGCTGAAGCTGAGCAAGGGCGCTCTGCCTCACAGCTTTCAGTTACCTACTTAGTTACGTTTTTGTTGTGGTGGTGTTGTGGTTTTTACGAAATGGTGCCGTAGGAAGCTCTGATCATCTTGCAGGGCTAAATTTTATATCAGGTAGTATAATTTAATGAAACAGAATATCTTTTTTGACTACGTAATATTAACGTCTTTTAAAATACAAGCTAAGAATTGCCGGTCAGAAAAGGTTGGCTTGGAAGCTTCATCCTTGGAGGTAGCCTAGTTTTTATTTAGTGTTGCAGAAAATGTAGCATACAAACTTTGTTACATTACAGGAAATACTGTAAACTTGAGAAAATGAATCACTTTTTCCACTAGGTGTCCGTAGTTCCAAGCAGGATGAAGCTTGAAAGGCTGCTACATGATGAAGCTTCATAGTAGCCAGTATTTGTGGTGATTACAGGCTTCTTGATGTTTCTTTTTCTTAGTGTTTTCAAATTACATACCAGGTTTTGTTTAGTATGTTGACCCCAAATGCAGTTTTGCTTTTTCTTTGAGCCTGTTTTACATATTTATTTCTCTCTTACCTTCCAAACGACAAAGTAATTTTTCTGCCGACTTCACAAGACTTATTTGTATCTCTATACTGTGTAGTTTTCCAAAAAAATGGCAAGGATGGTTAGATGCGTTGAAGAAGCATGAAACTAGGTTTCAGGTGTTCAGAGCTACATAATAACATTTAATAATTCTATTCTTGTTGTTCATCTCTGTTTCTTCCCTTTTTTGCGGGTAGGGTTCTAAGTTTGGAATTAAATAAAGACAGAGATGTAGAAAGAATACATGGAAGCGGTATCAACACCCTTGATATTGAGCCTGTTGAAGGAAGATAGTAAGTATATCATTCAGTTGGTAAAAATGTACACGAATACTGTGTTTTGGTTCTATGGATTTGTTTTCTTGTTGAACATTCTATCATACTGAGCATATTGAGATTAGGAGTGTTTTAACTTTTGTGCTTTATTAACACTTTCAGCATGTTATCTGGTGGATCAGATGGTGTTGTTGTACTTTATGACCTTGAAAACTTGAGCAGGAAACCAAGTTACACATGTAAAGCACTTTTTTCTGTTGGAAGGTAAGTACTCCGAAAGTCTTTTAAAAGTACAAGATATAGCTCTTCTATGGCAACAATTAAACTTGCAAATTAATGTCTGTTCTTATTTCTAGGATAAAAAGACTGTAGAAAATACCGCCAGAAGTCTTTGAAGGCTAGTAGCAGGAGCTAATTGTTTCTTCTTGATTTGTCTACTCTAATAGTTACAATATGTGTACAGTGACTCTGATATTGTTTGAGCAAATCTATAGCAGTTTCAAAAGTTAAAATGAAGAATATCAATTGTATTCATATGGAAACTAGACAGTCTTATGTTGCTGTGATGCCTTTCCCTTGGTCCTAAAATTAAGAGCCAGACATGATTAAGGGGTAAAGGGTTTTTACCTCGGTATTTAAAAAGGATCTTTATGGTGCAACAATTCCCTAAGGTGGACCATGCAGAAATGCACACACCTTGTAGATCGTGTATACAATTTTGTAGACATTGCAAATTAGCATATCTAACAAAGATGTTCCTATGAGAGGCTTGAATGAATAGTGTGACATCTTCCTATTCCAAAGTATTCTTCCCTAGATGGGCCTAATCTTGGTTTACAGGATCTGTTCTGGAGGGGACCTTGGTTTCTCAAGATAGCATAAGGTTTTCTGGCCTCCATCTGCGAGGCCTTTAGGATGTTTGGTTTTATAGCCTAACAGAATATCAGGACTATGTTAAGATACCAAATTTAAGGAATAACAAGTATGCATGCTAAGTGTACTGAGAATATGTAAGAGGTATATAAAAGAAAAGGCAAAAAAATCATCATGGCATTAGTAGACACCACAAAAAGAAGTCAGACCTAGTGCTCTAATTTTAACACTAGAAAAAGAAGACAGGGGAAAAAACAAACTAAACATTCCTCTAGCTCATAATTTCTCACCTGTGAGTTTTCTTATTGTTTCATGTTGAAATTTGGTACCTCTGTGCTAGTAACTGAAAAATAAGTTTTGGTACTGCTGTAGAAATATTCCTTGTATTCCCCAAATATATATAATACATATATTTGAGTAAATACACTTTTAAGCAGGATTATTATGCAATTATTTGCATAATCTTGTTCTGTTTGGAAAAAAAATCTAATACCTATTTGCAGTTGTTTGTTTTATTTCCTCTCTCTCTTGTTACAGCTTTACTAGTAGCTATTTTTACTTTATTGGGTGTTCAGCAGGTACAGAAGTGACTTTCACAGAACTTCTTAAGAACAGGTTTGAATGAAGACAGATGTGTTACTGAAAAAGTGGGATGTATTTTTCCAAAGAACACCATGCTGTGTGTAATCTTTATAAAGAGTCAAAGCCTTTATTGATTTGTCAGTCTGTCCCTGCAGGCACTACAAAATTTTTCCATTATAGACATTAAGTCTTCTAGCAAAAGCTGTTTTTTCCTTTATTTGGCTAGTAGGCTTGTCTAGTAGGTTAGAACTTCACCTAAGACTCGCAGTAAGAGATATTCTACTTCATAAAAGATTGGTAGCTGCATTTTCCCCTTATTTTTTCCAGTCTACAAATTATTTGAGCTCTAAGAGTCAGAGTCTTTGTGAGTCAGGTGTACCAGAACAGAACAGATTTGTAACAATAAAAGGCCTTAACAATATCTTGGATCATAAGAAAGAAGAAGTCTAGTAAAACATAGCTAATAGAACAAGTGTTGATCACTGGGCTTCTTGCACAAAATTATTTTAAATTCTAGTTAAGAGCATGTAATGACTATACATCCCCAAATCTCAAAACTGAAATGAATTCTGAAACAGATGCAGCAAATTGAAGAAATTCATGCTAAGAAGGCACAACATAAAAGCCGTCAAATCTGTGCTAAAATCATGCCATCATTAACTTTAGTTAGGTCAGTAGAAATACTCCATCCCTGAAGATTCTGTTTAGGAGCATGGGTAGTTGGTAATCTGTTTCTTGAGTATGTGTTAATTTACTTAGATGCATCTTTTAGTTCTTACCACTTGAGGCATAAGTTTTGTTAGTAGAATTGGATTTTGTGTGGCACTGCTCTAAATGACAGGCTTATGATTATTATTGCTTAAATAACCTCAGTAGGTTTCTTTGCCTCAGTTATTTATTCATAGTATTCATGAAGCTTCTTAGTATGTTTTAAATACTTACTGTAACTAATTAGCTACAGTTTATATACATCTTCAGATATCTGGAATATTATTCAAGGTTCCTGACTTTAAAAATGAATTTATACTTAAGAAACACTTTCCCTCTGACTGTCTGGCTCCTATCTTTGAAGGATATAGTGCTGACATGTTGTGAAAGTTTGCCTGTCTTCCAAGTTTGCAGGGCAGAACACAGGTCTGGTTTCAAAGTTGCTTAAAGAATAAGCTCCTGCTAGAGGCCCTTTAAAGCTGTTTCTGAATAGACCCTGAGCTGGGCTTGCTGATGATCCAATGGTTTAGAACACCTAAAGGGATAATTCCTGGTGGTTGGCTGTGATTTACCCTGTGTTTCTCATCTAGAATCTGGGGCCACTATTACAAATACAAAAAAACCGCAGCTTTCTCTGTTTTCCTGGGAGTCAGAACAGAGAGCTTTACCTGGTTTCATATGATTCATGCTGTTCTGTGACAAAAACTGGCGTTTGAGAGTAACCAAACAGTACCAGTTTCTAGATAATTTGCAGATAATGTTTATCTTTAAGGTAGTCTCTACTACTCATAACATGTCTAGGAAGAATGAATGACAGTAACCTTATCCATAGAATTAATTCTGTATTTGTCTTTGGTAGAAAAGGCTGAGATCTTTTGAGTAATGGGTGAAAATACTTCATATGGAATGCACTGGGAATAATGTACATCCTGAGACATGAAACTAGGTTGAATGGCATGTAGCCACTGCTAACTTTAGCCAGATCAAAGGTGATTCCTGCAGAGCTACTGAAGAATTTGTTAATTAGTTCCTCAGCCCTGTAGATTGTGGGAGAATTGATTGTTCTGGTGCAGAGTTGATTACAGTCCAGTGTTGTACCCAGATAATTAGTTCCACGGGTTTAGATTTTTCTGCACAGTGCATAGAAATGCCTCTCCAGAAATAAGCTCACTCTGGGTCAGGCTTATTTTCGTGGCTCTGCAGGTACTGAAGATTTTTAACTTGACGTCTGCCATGGTTTAACCCCAGCCAGCAACCAAGTTACGTGTAGGTGCTTGCTCACTCCTCTACTGGTGGGATCAGGGAAAGAATTGGAAGGATAAAAGCTGGAAAACTCCTGGGTTGAGACAGTTTAATAGGGAAAGCAAAAGCAAGCAAACCAAGGAATTAAATCACTGCTTCAGCCATCTCCAGGAAAGCAAGGCCTCATCAGGCATAATGGTTACTTGAGAAGATAAATGCCATCATTCCAAATGTGTCTCCTGCTTTTTCCTTCTTGCCCCTAACTTTATATACTGAGCTTGATGTTATATGGTCTGGAATGTCCCTTTGGTCAGCTGGGGTCACCTGTCCCAGCTGTGTCTCTTCCCAATCTCCCAGGCACCACCAGTCCCTTCACCAGCATGTCTGTGTGAAAAGCAGAAAAGGCCTTGGCTCTCTGTAAGCCCTGCTCAGCAATAACAAAAGCATCTCTATGTTACCAACTCTGTTCAGCACAAATCCAAAACGTATCCCATGCTAGGCACTGTGAAGAAAATTGATACTACTCCAGCCAAAACCAGGACACCTCCCTGAAGAACAAGTGCATGAAATTTATTGACTTTTAGCACTGTGCCAGAATAACAGACCATTCCAGGATATGCCTCAGAGATGGAGGAGCAAGGCGGAAGTAATTAAACTAAGCTCAAAAGTTACTCAATATCTCTTTCTTATTATTATCAGTGTTGGCTCCAGACTAACTACTTAAAGGTGACTTTTTTGCTTTGTAGCAACCCAAGTGATCAGAAAGGTTTGTTAGCTCAGATGAAATCAGATCTATAGATGTCATGTGAAAAGGGACGATTTCCTCAACCCCTAGTATTAGATCAGTCTGTCAGTGTCCTGGGAAAGCTGAGACCTTTGTGTCCAACCAGCCCCTCAGCACCCTGTTACAGGGACTCTTCACTGCATAGTCCTGCTGGATCAGAGTGTAGTTCAACTGACTTTTTCAGGGACACACACCAGTAATGTGAGAGAGCCCCTCAGTAGGGCTTCCCACTTTATTCAAGTATATTACCCACTGCCAGTGGGTGCCAGTGCCCATGAAGGACTCACTCTAACTTTGAAATAACATTCTTTATTAATAAGACAAAATTGTGACAGGTTGAAGTTCAAGGCCTGCCAGTGGTAGTTTCTGACTGCAAAAACATGTTCAGACCAATATACAGACAAGATTTAATCCCTAATAAAGCGCACATAGAGTAAAATTAGAAGACGTCACATTGTTGGCTGATCCCAGAAGTTACAATGTAATCTTCCCTAGCTCTTCACCAAGTCTTGACTTACTTTTATAGTATTCCATTATGTTTAGTTGGAGCTTGAGGTACTGTACCTTTGTTACTGATTGCTGTAAAATTCTCTCCTTTTGGTCTTAACGATACAGTCAATAAAATGCAGAGCGCATGCTCAGTGAAGGGCGATCTTACCCTAAAGGTGGGTAACTTGCGATTAGCTCAGTTGGTTAGGGCATGGTGCTAATGCCAGGGTTGTGGGTTTGATTCCCATATGGGCCATTCACTTAATAGTTGGACTTGATGATCCTTGTGTCTCTCTTCCAGCTGAGAGTATTCTGTGATTCTGAACTTTGAGATGGAGGTCTGTGTTAGTATTACAATTAGATGATTATGAGCCAAGTTCATCCAAGGACAGCAATTTCACCACAGTTGCTGGTTCAGCAGCAGGACATCTTCTCCTATCTCCGTTGGTGGACAGGTGCTATGTGGTTTAGCAGATAGAAAGTACCCCTCCCTGTATGGATTTCAACAGTGCCTGGCCATGGTGTCTTGGCTCCACCCCTCATTTCATCCCCCTTAGTGGGTGCTTGAGGTTGCAGGCTGTGTGTATGGCGAATCACTGTGGAATAGCTTTCAGTCATGCTCACCACATTTTCCACGTAATCCACCTATGACTAGTCACTCAAGCTTCACAGTATGCAAATAGAATTTGAGAATGTTTCACATTTCTGTACAGTGTGTATCATCTAATACATTTCTAGTGTGTGTGGTTATCTGGTATTAGTGAGGGTAGCCAATAGGCTAATTGTTTCATAATCATCCAAACCTTAACATACAATATAATTATTAGAACAAAACGAGTTGCCATCAACAAAATGACAACAGGGTGAAGTACTCTGTTGAGAATTCTGGTAGCTGTTAGTGACCACTCAGAAAGGATGTTCCGCCACTGGTGTTTTCCATCTTTCTTCACCTACTCCATCATGTGATTTATTTCTTCCACATCTTGATGGACAGTAAACAAAGTCTGTTGTCCATTTTTTGGGGTTTGTCTTTAACAAGCAGCTCAGGTCTTCGTGCTGTAACAATTTCTTTACCAGGATGAGGTTCATACCAATGGGAGTAGGCTGCAATCTTGAATCAGAGTATAATTAGATTCTAATATTTTAATGGGATACAATAAAAGCTGAATAACTAAAATTACATTCCGTAGTGTTGGCAAAGTTGTAGCACAGATATGAAAGTGATTACTGTGTCTATGGTAATGTTATCCACAAATACAAGAGGGTCTCATACAAGCGCATCCTTTACCAATATACACAGTTTCTCAAGTTTTCATTAGGATGAATCTCAAAGTGAGAAATATTTTGCTCAGTGTCAAGACAAATGCCTTGGGTTTTCATGGTGTTACATTCACAAATGTATCCTTGTCACTCTCATGCAAAGCACATGTTGACATCAATAGTCTCCCATTTATTTCCATCTTTTTGGGCCCATGCTCTATGCTCCAGACGATGAGTATAGTTCTGTTGTGGTTTAATCCTAATGCAGTGACTGGGTATATATCATATAGTGAAGCATTGTGTGTTATTAACAGTGCTTAATTATATGGCTGTGCTGCTGGTGGGATCATAGGTAAAATTGACTAAGTACCAGCAGAACTGCAATTTCTTTTGAAATCAATTGTATTACCCCAAATTACCTCTCGAAGTTCGTGGGTAATGGTTTCTTCGCCTTCCCTCGTGATTGTAGCTGTCATCAATTGCATCCATAGTTGAGCTTGGATAGAAGTAAGATCTAAAGAAACATTGGTTTGGACTATGCTGAGTGCATCTGTGATCAATTGATGGTCTTTTTCATTAACTCCCTCCCACTGAGGTAATATATACATTTGAAAGCATTGATTAGTTCCCAAAGCCAAAAGGGAAGATCATAGAAGGTGTTTCAGTTTATTTAAGTCACTATTTATTGTGACTAGTTTTGTTCCCTAATAAGTCAGAGTCTATGCCATTTAGAACTCCCCATCCTGTTCCCAGGATGTCTGTCACATCCCTCCTGGTTTGCGTGGAGGAAGTGAGGGTTTGTTTATGCAACTGTGCTGTCCATCCTGTGTAAGAGGTTTTCAGGAGCAGTGAGCAAACTGATTGGATTGTGGAAACATTATCCTGCATCAACAGCTCAACTTATTTGAGAGACCGTGTTGGGTTAAATAACATTTACTGTTGACCTGTATTCTTGACTAAGTAGGAACCAATGTTACAGGTGTGAGGAGACTGTTTGATAGAAGGCTGCAGCTGAGTTGTTAAAAATGGCACTTCAGCAATTTTGAATTGAAGGCCCTCGTTCAGTCAAGAGTTTGGGTCTGTTCAAAGACAAATCAAAAGTATTGGATGGGATATTTTAAAGGTACGCCAGCATTCATGTTTAGAAGAACAAGTATAAAAAAACAAGGGTTTTTTTCCCTTCAGCTAATTCACTACACTTTGACATAGCTTACAATAGTGTGTAAGACTTGTCATGCATTTAGTTATTTTGAATTCAGCATCTTATTGAGGTGATATCTCCTTTAATTCCCTTCAGAGGTGAGAGGTGTTGATTTTCATTCTCCTCTGCGATGATCCACTCCTGCCTGTAAAAGGTAGCATTATGCAGTGCTGCTGTAGACGAATTTAGGCCAGGCATAGGTACATCCAGAAGCACATACTCTTCTATCCCTGGCAGTACCAAAGATCTACTTCTCTGTTTGCATAATGATACCCCTGCAATACTTACTGCTTGTGGAGGCCAGGACATTTGAAAGAACAATGCAAAGATAAGAGCCGAAGCAAAGAAATCTCGTGAGCCCTTTTCTAGCTGCAGTTGGAGCCGGTTGAACTGTTCTGTCAGAAGTACTACATTTAACTGGGATGGATTAAATTTTTTCATAGTAGTCTGTATAGTACTATGTTTTGGATTTGTAACCAGGCTTGATAACACAGTGATGTTTTAGTGAGTGCTGAACAGGGCTTGGTAGTGTCAAGGCATTCACCATTCCTCACTCTGCCCCTTCGGGGGTGTACAGTAGGCTGTGAGGAAACACATCTAGGACACTTGACTCAAATTGACCGGAGACATATTGATATTTCATACTGTAAAATGTCACATGCAGCAGTCTAAGCCTATGGTGAGGGATTACTTTTGCATCACTTCACTGGTTGGGGGATTTTTTGTTTCGTTGGTATTTTTTTCCCCCTGGGGATGTAGGGTTTGTTTTGATTTGTTCCCTTTTACTTATTAAAATGTGTTTATCTCAATCCACAACTTTTCACACCTTTGCCATTTGAATGCTCTCCCTCATCCCATTGGAGAGGGTAGAGTGAGCAAACAGCTGGTTTTGGGCACCTGAAGGTGGATCCATGTGAATCCAGCTCAGATATGACTCATCTACCAGGTATTTGAATGATGCATATTATTCAGAGCCTGGTCAGTTGAGTCCGTATCCTTAAGCTGTCAAGATAGGCTCTGCTATCCGTTCTATCTACTCCAGTTATTATTAATTATATTGTATTCTGTAAATATCCACAGTTCAGTTGAAAGTTTCCTGTTCTTCCTCTTTCATTTCTGAATGCAAATATAAATGACTCTCAGTAATTTAGCCTACTGCTCTCTGGTGCCTTTGGCAGACAGGGATTGCCAATAACTATGTAGCTGTAATTATTCGCTAATACTAATGAATTTTTTGAACTGTATATGTGATTGTATTTTTCAGTGGATCCATTTCTAAAAAGCATAAATGGTTTTTAGTGTTAGGCCATCACATTTAACATTAGATCTGTAAACATTGCAACTTAAACATTTTAAAAGACATGTTTTATGCTTCTGACTGCTGTCTTGAGATATGCTACAGTTATTTTGAAAAAGTAATGATCTGTAGTTTCTTGAAATGAAGACTCTTCAAAGTAATGAGTATTAGCTGAATGAAAATCAATTCAACAAAAATCTAGTTCTTGAAAACTTCAGGACAAATTAAGAAAAATGTTCATGTTTTCAACTTGTCATCAAATACCAGGACAACTACAAGATGATTATCAAAAGTCTAACCAGTTATTTAACTGGTCTAACCAATATTTTCCTTGATTTTAGGAGTCACCCTGATGTACATAAATTCAGTGTGGAGACAGTCCAGTGGTATCCTCATGACACTGGCATGTTTACATCCAGCTCATTTGATAAAACCTTGAAAATATGGGATACAAATACTTTACAAGTAAGAGAGTTTCTACAGATTGCAACTTTCTTTGTGTACATGTTATTTGTTGCTTATCTGAAGTTCTTGCAGAGGTGAACAGGACTATGCATCCTGAAGATGAAAATCAGCCACTTAACAGAACTGTGGGTGCAGCAGCAGGGTGATGTGGTCCTAGCATTCGTGTACACCTTGGTGTGTACCTGCCCGTTTCTGAAGACCTGAATGTCTAAATTGTAGGAAAGCTTGGAACCCTTTGGATAGTTCCTTTCTGCTTCTGCTGAGAACAGGAATACTGCTAGTTGAATTTTTGCTGGGTAAACTTGTTCAGCAAGGTCTAGTCAGCAGTTCATGCTTGGGAATTGTTGAGTCTAGTGGCAGTGTACAGCAGGGTTATTTTTAATAACCAGCATCTAATAATTAGTGCTTTTGAAGGATTGGTGGTCTTGGCATGCAGGTTCCAAGTCCAGAATTGTGCTGTGGTAAGCACTATAGACACCATTTCTAAAAGCGGTAGAGAATGAGAGAAACCATTAAAAATACGCCAACCTGTGTAACTGGCATTAATAAGGTAAACAGATTATTTAGGAAGTTATGTTCATTTGACTCACTGATCCTCGCATCTTGTGTTGAACTGTGAATTCATGACTGCAGTTTGTCCTGTTCCCTGTGAACATTTACATTGGTACTGTGGATCCTTGTACATGTTCGTAGGGAACAGGAATTTACATTAATGCTATTTGACTGCTGTTTCATGCATCGCAAAAGATTTTTTTTGAAAAGAAGTCTGTCATCCTAGGGACATAGTAGGGAACAAATTTTTACCTTTTTTTTTTTTTTTTTTTGAGATACAAAGCTATGTTTGCAGTTGCTAAATCTTCTCATAAACAATTAAGTTTCCAGATAGTTAGATAGTTCTGTGAGCATCTCTTGAAAGACACAGCGTACACCTAAAGGTTATTGAATGACCTGTTCTGCTGCCAAATGGTGTTTTTGAAAGTACAGACAGCACAGTTTTAAGAGATTTTTCATACACAGTATTTTGAAATGAGGCAACAAAAGCAGTTTACCTGGAAGCAATTGTACTTATTAAAGTAAATATTAAAGATTAATAAAGTAAATGTTTCATTAATTTTAAACATTCATGAGGCGGATAATAGTTTTATATGAAAGTGTCTTGTTTTTTTAGGAATTGAAAATAGTGTGTGGTATTTTTAGTGAAAAGGGGCTTTAAACTTAGTCTTACGTGCCTTCTTCCTGTTGACTCTATTTCCATGTTATAACCTTTTTGTTTACTTACTAGCTTTATTAATTTTTGATAACTGTAATCATTTCCATTCATGCTTCTCATTAGTCAATTTTCTTGGTCTGTCTTTTGGGTCATCTCTGAGCTCTGGTGTTGTCCTACTGTTGAAAACAGACTTACTTTGTGATGTTTGTGTGATCTGGCTTCTAACCAAGAGAGTTATCATTACTATATACATAGTAATATTTATATTAGTCTTACTTGTAACTGTTACTTGAAAAATAATGGTGAGCATTTACATTCTACTAATATACTTGCATTGTGATTAATTTAATGTTTTTATTATCAGCCTGCAGATGTATTTCACTTTGAGGGAACAGTCTACAGCCATCACATGTCTCCAGTTGCTACAAAGCATTGCTTAATAGCAGGTATGTATCTGGTTTTAAGAAACAGATATATATGTAGATACAGATAGACAAGGTTTATAGTAATAAGTCATATTTCAGTTGGGTTTTTTCCCCTGCTCTGTCTAATTTTTACATAAATCAAGTCTTCCTAAAATGTAAGTTTACTGATACAATAAAGTACTATCCATTAGTTGGATGATGTCAATGAGAGCATCATATTTGTTCTTCTGAAGTAATGCGTCAATCAGTTCTCCTTACTGATAAAATTTTTAGCTATAATTAGATTCTTTCATTACATAAGTTATAATTTAAAGGTTATTAGAGCCAAACATAGTACATTTTGTAAATAGATCTGTATTTGTACACAGTTTAACTATGTTTAGCAAAAGAATATTGGAGGAGGTATTTTTAAGTTTCCCAAGTACGGTTCTGTTTACCTCCAGTTTCTAAATTTTATTTGTTACATGGTAAATTTGTTTGGACTGAAAATGTAAATCTATTAACAGAAGCCTTGCTCTGACTGAATGAGGAGTTACACAGCTAGCATTTTTCTTCTGTTTTTTCGTCATTGCTAAGATTTTTTTGTTGTTGTTCTCTCAAATGCTGGGGGGTTTTTTAGCAGTCTTTGTTTTTCTTGTTACAGTTGGTACCAAAAGCCCCAAAGTACAGCTCTGTGACTTGAAGTCTGGATCCAGTTCTCACATTCTGCAGGGTACTTTTTAGTCTGAAACATAAATGTTAAACAATAACTACTTTGAGTAAAAACAAGTCCTGTAAAGAAACACTGTATACAATGTATTCTTTGTCATTAACATGACTAAGTTATTTATTGCTCGTTGTGAAAGTTAAACAGTGCCAAAAGGTTCTTCTGCATGTTTTTCTACAGCTAAGGAACTGCAGAATACAAACATTAATCAATGAGCAGTTACTACAGATGTTTGGGCATTTTCGTGATCTAATCAGTACTGATTAGTATTTAATGTATGGTTAAGTCTAGTTTGAGGGGTTATGGAATGCCATTTTAAAAGAAAGACCAAGTAAAACAACAGAAACTCCCCACTACCCCCCAGAAAAGAAACGCCCTAACAAAACAAAAAGAAAACTTCACTGCTTTTAACAATATATCCCATGGAGGTGTTTGAATAGATTTGTTTTGGAGTTTCTGATTTCCGTAGAACAAGCTTTCAATAAAAGGATGTTATCAAATCCTTTGTATTTTCCTATTTCAGTTAAATGTAAGGTTTTATTGTTCCATAATCGGTTACTTCTGGCACTTAATGAGAATTTACCTTTGGTGTCCCTTTTCTAATGTGTACTTTCTGGAATGTCAGTATATATACACACGCTCAAGAGAAGGCAATTATGAGGCAAACCTTCATTCTTCAGACTGTAGAGAAACATTAGGTCAGACACAGCAATGTGCAAATGCAGCTTTATTTCTTCACTGGCCAGCAAAGTCTAAAAGGAGCCTAGGTGATTTTTTTGTGATGCAGAGCTTAAGCCATTAAACTTTTATGAACTAAATTGGCTACAACAGGCATCTCATGTTCTGTTTCTAGAACCAAGAGCTCCAGAGAGGGCAATGACAAAAAGACATCTCTGAAGATCCTGCTTAGTTTCATCAGGGCTTCTTAATTTTGGCACAAGACTTAATGCTTTCCAGGCAGAAGCTCTGTTGTCACTTTGTACACAGCCTGTAAATACTCTGTTACCTCAAGTGCAATATTGGAGGAATAAGTGGAAGGAGAATATGGTATTGATTTAGCATCATCTAGTAATTCTTTGCAGAACCAAAGCCATCAGTAATGTCTCAAACATATGTATGAATATTTTCACATAGGCTAACTCTAGCAGCTGAAATGGAGGTATATGCATGATTGTAGTTTAATTAATGGATCCAAATAAATCTGTCTGCCCTGAGCCTTCCAAGTGTATCCTGTAGTACCTGTATCTTGGAGATTTTTTCTATTATCCTGGTCATTACAGTCCTTTGATTAATTCAGGTGATGGGAAAGAACTTTCTAAGTTCTAAAGTGTGTGTGCATGTGTGTGTGTATAAAAATACATATATATATATACATATATATATATATATATATATATAGGAAAGGACCTTTCAGATCATTGAGTCCAGCTGTTAACCCTGCACTGCCAAATCCACCACTGAATTATGTCCCTAAGTGCCACATCTGTACATCTTTTGCATATCCCCATGGGCAGCCTGTTCCTGCCAGAATTTTATTTGGAAAAGATGGCAATTATTCCTAATAGCCAATCAAAACCTCCACTGGTGCAGCTTGAGGCCAGTTCCTCTCCCATTGTATAGTGCTTGGGAGGCTGACCGCCACCTGGCTACAGCTTTTTTCAGGTGGTTTTAGAGAGCCATAAGGTCCTCTCAAGCCTCCTTTTCTCCAGATTAAACACCCTCAGCTCGCTGAGCTGCTCCTCACAGGACTTGTGCTCAACACCCTTCACCAGCTTCATTGATACCTTTCTAGTTAAGGGAAAAAGTACGACAAATTCAGGACAGTACTCTTAGAGAACAAGATGAGTAAAGTTTTAATTGTAGGTATGTAAGGTAAATATAGTTTATATTGAACGTTATTAAAGGGTTTGAAGAAAAATAAATTGAAAGTTCCTTCTGTATATGAGAACACCAGTGCTGAACAAAAAGCTGTGACTGTGCTGTAATGTGTTTTGCATAGATAAAACCATCTTTATTATCAAAAATTATACACATGTAATACTGCATGTATCACTTTCTGCTCATAGCAATCTCACTCAAGCAAGAAGAAGAAAGAAATATAACTTCTATCCCAAAATAATATAGTTTCCCAAAATTTAAATTGATGTTACGATTCAAATTATTATTCTGGCCTGGTGAATCCTATAAAACTAAATACTTGCTTTTACTTTCAGTTATTTACGTAAAATGGTGTGTATAATAAGCTTTTTCATGTAATTTTTAGGTCACAGGCAAGAAGTATTGGCAGTGTCTTGGTCGCCACGTCACGAATATATTTTGGCAACAGGAAGGTAGGGATATTGTTGAACTGTTAATGCACTGGAATATTGGTCAGTAAAAATTTTATGTATTCTTTATGCAGATTTTTAAAAATTCACATGCACTTCTGGAGTTAATCTTCTTTGTTGGCTTTTACCTATTTACAGTTTTATAGCTTTTCTGTAGAAAAATGAAACCTGAAGAGCTGTACAAGTCATGCTTATTTTATAGCAAGTTTGTACAGAGTTTTGAAACACTAACAGTAACTGCAGGTTTAGGAAAATGGTGAAGTATTAAGGAGATACTTGCTTCTTACTGTTATTACTGTGTGCATTGCTAATCCATTTTGTAATAAAGTAAAACATGTCCAGCTCAAATTACCATTCTGGTAATCACACTTACGTCAAAGAGGATAACTTGGGTAGCTTAGCTCATAGGTAGTAACTTCCCAAGCTGCAGTAATTCAGTAAATATGGATTGTATATTGATATTCCTGGGCCTTTTTTGCTTTCTGTACAGACATTTTTAATGTAAAAAATCCTCTTGGCTTTTCCATAACTTTCACATATGTTAGCTTTTGATTATAGTGTGACATTTCTCTTCTCCCTTTTTCAGATGCCATGTTTTTTTTCTTTTGAATTGCAGAGGAGAATAGCTGTTTTATAAGTTCAGTGGAATGGCTGTTTTACATGTTTAGTGAAGTTACCAGATTTGCAAACCTTTGGTTTCTGAAGTCAGGCTTCTGAAAGGCTCATTGAAGTTGGAAAATATTTTAACAGTGTGTTGTTTAGGGGTTGGTTTGTTTGTTTGTTTGTGGGGCTTTTCTTGTTTTTTTTGTCTTGTTGTAGCAGATGAAAAATTGTTTTCTTGTAGACAGCTTCTGTACCAGTCATACAATAGATCTGTGATAACAAAAGCTCAAATTCTCAGAGCACTATTACAGACAATGCTGGAGTTTGTAGCTACAGTTTACTCAACAGAAGAACTAGCAAGTTTATTCCCAGGCTGAGTATGCATGCAAGGGTGTTATGTTGTAATCAAAGAGACAAGTGTATCGTGTTACCGATGAAGATTCACTGTTAGGTTAGGTCTTGCTAGTGTACCAACTAAAGTTATTAATACATGTAAATGAAAGTCTGAAGTCTGTCTTAAAATATTTTTAATGGAATTCTGTTGACTTAAGTGTCTCCACATGATAAGTGGTTCAAAATAGTTGCTGGACCAAGGTGAGTGCCAGGTGGGTTGACCGAAGACAGTTCCTGAACCATGGTGCACTCAATTTCCCTAATTTATACAAATCTGTTTTTCTTAGTGCTGATGGTAGAGTAAAATTATGGGATGTGAGGAGAGCTTCTGGATGTCTGAGTACACTTGATCAGCACAATGGGGAAAAGTCCAAAGCATCTTCTGAGGCAGGTAATACAAAATATAACTGGTGGTAATTCATATGTAACTAGAATCATTCTTCTATTTCATGAATGTTTTGAATACTAAGACCAGCAAGGAGAGTAGTGATAATCCAGTTGTTACTTAGTACATAACAGAGGCCATTCAGCTTTGTTCAGTTACTTCTGTTATAGAGTCAGTGTTTGTTGTTTGGAATCTTGTTTAGAAGGATTGCCTTAGAACAGCAGTATATCTGTTCTAAAGGGCTTTCCTCTAAAAAGGAAAATTTTGTTTTCTTTTTTGTGAGTGGAATAATTCATTTATGCTGTGGATTAACATGGATTAACATAATCATATTTTATATAAATAAAAATTTAATTGAAATTCAGGAAATTACTGAGAGGAAAATGTTCTAAAGAAAGCTAGTACTTGGTCAAAAAAGCAGAAACATTGTTTAATGAAAAACAAAATCCAAAGATAACTAGTGCCATTTTATACATTCCTTTGAATAACATGTTTACTTGTTCAATCACAATCTTTCTTTTCAGCTTTATTTTTGTCTGACAGGTTCAAGATGATTTTTTGGTAATCTAATATCAGTCATATAGACTAGGGTATTTAATTTATTGAAATATATATGAACTAAACCAATAGCTGGTAATAATTATTTCCTAATAAAATCCTTTAAAAGCTGTTCAAACTTTTACCTAAAAAATATATCTAAATTAGGTACTGCAATATAATGCAGAGAGATCTTATCCTGACCGTTTCAGAGGTGACCAGAAGCTACAGCCTGTTGTTGAGGACACTGTCCAAATGCCTCTTGAACATTGACAGGCTGGGGGCATCAACAACTGGATGATAGATTGAACAGAACAGGCTCTTGAATTGCACCCTGAGGAGCACTGCTGGTGGCTGTTAGATGGCCAGATGCTTTTATAAACAAAAAATTAAGTTATATATTAACTGAATGCTACCATTTAAACAGCACTTCCAGTGCTCTACATTGAAGTAAAAATGTATACAAAGTAGTAATTCTTCTCTAGAAACCTGAGACAGGTCTTTTTCCCAGCAGCAAACATTGCTCACAATGGGAGAGTTAATGGTTTATGCTATACACATGATGGACTTCACCTGTTAACCATTGGTACAGATGATCGGATGCGACTCTGGAACAGCTCCACTGGAGAAAACACCTTAGTAAGTTTTCAAGGAACTTCAGTTATGTTTTTACTTTCACTTAAAATTAAGAGATTTGTAATTTCTGCAGTTGTCAGTAGAACTTTGAATCCATTTTTATAAAGGATGTAGCTTCTCAATTTCATCACTAGAAGATTTGCTGAAAATCTTTTTCTTCCAGATTTCTTTTCTTCTACTTATTATAAAGAAAAAGAGTATGAAGAAGCCTGGATCTACTTAAAGATTGAATATGGTAACTCTAAGTTCATGAATTTGAGAGTATAGCTATAAACACTTCATACAGTAATAAAAACTTTAATAAGCACTGACTGTTGGTAGAAAGTTTTAGGGTTTTTTTAAAACTATTGGTTGCAAATGTACTATCCATAGAGCAGTTGGCTATACTTGAGAGTTCCACTGCCTGCCTGGTTTCTTGCAAGTCTCTTTCTGTTTTTGGGAATCTCTCCTGTGGAGTTGCATGACAGTGTTAAACATATCTATTTATCCATCCCTCCAGCTTTCTGTTGTAATCACAGAGCAGCAGGAATAAGAGGTGGGAAATGTGTTAAACCTCTACTGCTACTCCAGTCCTTTCAATGGCTTGTGGATTTTTTTGTGCTGAAGGTTCTTGTTTTAATTTTCTGTTCAGTAAAGAAAATTGTCTTCTTTGTTTATTTTGAAAGAACATACTAGGTAAGTCAGTGTCTATGGAATTTTAGTCAGCTGTAATTATGGTCTGTCATTGCTATCAGGAAATTTTGCTATACCTCAGAAATATTTTAATTAGTTTTTGCTAATTCAGAACAGCAAAAAGAATTTCTTATAGATATTTAAATAAAAAAACATCTCTCCATGCTACCAATATTTGCCAGCTTGTTCTCAGCACCTCATACACAAACATCTTTCTGTCTATAAATCACCATCACCAAAGTAGATAATACAGTTCGTTCACTCGCCTATTACCAGCTAGATCACCCTTTTTTTGGTTTTTCTGTGCCTGTTAGTTCATTGATGTGTTTTGTAGGCTATTTTACACTTTTCTAATCTGGTATGGAATAGCTTGACCCTGCTTTGATTTTTCAAGTCCAGAGTTACATTGTCCAGAGTACTGTATTTTCACACACTGCCTAGAGGTATTGCTTAAAATAATTTTAAGGCATCAACAAACAAATAAATGCATATACAAGTAATACAGCTTCGCACCATAGTCCTTTTATTTCCCTGACTAGCCCATCCTTTAGACCAAAATAATTTTTTTCTATATCTTTCAAAAGGTATAGAAATTAAGCCATACATATGATTTTCTTTTCACAATGTCACTGTTGTGTACAATGTTAGCAAAGCTCTCTGTGTTAATCTTAAATCTCCCTACCTAGAACTGAAGGCCTAGAGTTAAGGGAAAAAAAATCCCAATTCTGAAATCTTTTGACTATGAGCTAAGAAATTTGTGAAGTTCATCAGGTAAATATTGTAACACAACGTCTTGGTCAGGTTCTTGATCCATACTACAATGATTGCCTGAGTCCTAAGTTTGAGGCAAATATAGCTTCAGCCACCATGAACCAGGAAAAAAATTAGTGGGTTGTTTCAATTAGTATGAGAACTGAATGTTGAAATAGTAGACATGTTGTATACATCCTTTATCACAAAATGGAATAGTAAGTTCTGATTTAAAAAAACCCCAGGTTTTCTGTTTGTGTGCTCAAACACAAAACCAGTTTTTAAGATTTTTCTTCAGTTCTTGTTTTAGCCGCATCCTTTCCTTTCTGTTTGTTCTGTTTGTCTGCTAAGCATGAATATTAACACTGAATCTATCCATTTAATATACTTTTCTCAACTTGCTTTCCTGTTTCTTTGTACTTGCCTTTGTTATGAGCAGTGTTGTTTCTTGGGAGTTCTTGGTGTTACAGCTCATATTGCTGTGTAAAGGAGCTTAATTGCTCTTTATCAGCAAAGTAAAATGCCTCTAAAATGGTAGCATTAGCAGGACTTAACAGTCACTATTTACAAATACTGTCTTTACAAAATGAGCAGTATTATGCACAAACTATGTAAGCACCACATCTCATGAAAATATCTTCTCAGTATATAAAAATATCAACCTCAAATACCTCGTTGAAGTGCCTATCAATACATGTAACATGGGAAACAAATGGGAAGATTCAGAGATCTGTGTGCAGTCACAAAGCTTTGATCTTACTGTAAGTACAGAGACTTGGTGGGATAGCTGACATGACTGGAATCTTGTCATGAATGGCCAGGAGGGCAAGGTGTGAGAATTGCCCTTTATGTAGAAGAACACCTGAAATGTGTAAAGCTCTGTTTCGAAGAGGATGATGAGAGAGCTGGAAGTTTATGGGTTAGGCATAAAGGACAAACTAACAAGGGTAACAGTGCTGTGAGTGTTTGCTACAGGCTGCCCAATCAGAAGGAAATGGATGAGTTCTTACACAGACAGCTTGTAGCAGCATCAAAGTCACAGTTGTTGGTTCATATGAGGGGCTTCGATCACCCTGAGATCTGCTGAAGGAACGACACACCAAGGCACAGAGTCCAGGAAGTTGTTGGAAAGTTCTGATGATAACTTTCTGATGCAGATGGTGGAGGAACCATCAAGGAAGGGTGTGCTGTTGGACCTTACATTAATAAACAAGGCCTTGCTGGCGATGTGAAGGCTGGGGGCAGCCTTGGCTATGATGACCATGAGATCATGGAGTTCAGTATCCTGTGAGGAAGCACAGCAATGGGTAAGATCAGAAGATTTCAGAAGAGCTGACTTTGGCCTCTACAGGGATCTTCTTGGAAGAATCTCATGAAAATGTGCCTGAGAGAGAAGAGAGATCCAAGAGAGCTGATCAGTATTCAGGGATCACTTCATTCAGGTTCAAGAAGAGAGTATCCCCACAAGCAAGAAAGTGAGCGAGAGGGGCAGGAGGCCTGCATGGATGAACAAGGAAGTCCTGTCAAAACTCAGACATAAGCCAGAGATACACAAGATGGAAGCGGGGACAAGCAACCTGGGATGAATATAGGGATGTTGTCAGAATATGCAGAAATGCAATGAAGATGACCAAGGCCTGTTTAGAATTAAATCCAGCAAGGCTGTCAAGGATAACAAGGACTTCTTTAAATACATCAGTATGTGGGCCGCAACTGAATGGCACATTAGTCTCAACAGAGGTTTCAGAGAAGGCTAAAATACTGAACGTCTTCTCTGCCAAGCAAATGTCACCCCAGTCTTAAAAAAGGGCAGGAATACAGGCCAGTCAGCCTTACCTCAGTCCATGGAAAGGTGATGGAACAGCTCATCCTGGAAGCCATCTCTGAGTAAGCGGAACACAAGAACGTGATGAGGAATAGTGAGCATGGATTCACCAAAAGGAAGTCATGCTTCACCAACCTGATTGGCTTCTACGATAGGACAACTGATGGGATAGACAAGGGGAGAGCATGTGGTCTAACTCAATTTCAGCAAGGCTTCAACACTGTCTCCCATGGTGACTCATAGGCAAGCTCAGGAAGTGCAGGCTAGATGAGAGGACACTGAGGTGGATGGAAAATTGGCTAAATGACAGGGTTGTGATCAGTGACACAGTCTAGTTGGAGCTCTGTCACTGGTGGTGCCCCCCAAGGTTCAGTACTGAGCCCAGTACTGTTTAACTTATTCACCAGTGACTTGGATGAAGGGACAGATGCCTCCTCAGCAAGTTTGCTGAGGACACACAGCTGGGAGCAGTGGCTGATACCCCATAGGGCTGTGCAGCCCTTCAGAAGGACCTCGACAGGCTGGAGAGATGGGCAGAGAGAAACCATCTGAAATTCAGCAAAGGCAAATGCAGGATCCTTCACATGGGGAAGAACAACCCCGGGCACCAGCACAGGCTGGGGCTGACCTGCTGGGGAGCAGCTCTGAGGAGAAAGACCTGGGGGTCCTGATGGACAACAAGCTGTCCATGACCCAGCAGAGTGTCCTGGTGGCCAAGAAGGCCAGTGGTATCCTGGGGAGCATTGGGAAGAGCATTGCCAGCAGGCAGAGGGAGGTGATCATGCCCCTGTACTCAGCTCTGATGAGGCCTCACCTGGAGTGCTGTGTCCAGTTCTGGGCTCCTCAGGACAAGAGAGACATGGAGCTCCTGGAGCTGATCCAGCACAGGGCAACAAAGTTGATTAAGGGACTGGAGCATCTCATTTATGGGGAAAGGCTGAGAGAGTGTTGGGCCTGTTCCTGTTGCATCTCATGCATGTCTATGAGTGTCAGAAGGAAGAGTACCAAGAAGATGGAGCCAGGCTCTTGTTACTGGTGCTATCCAGTAGGATGAGAGGCAGTGGGTAGAAGCTGACGCACAGGAAATTCCACCTGAACACAAGGAAGAACTTCTTTGCTGTATGGATCACTATGCACTGGAACAGATTGAGCAGAGAGGCTGTGGAATATCTGTTCCTCAGAAATATTCAAAATCCATGTAGACATGTTCTTGAGTAATGTGGTCTGGGGCACCCTGCTTGAGCAGGGAATTTGGACTAGATTGACCCCCAGGGGTCCCTTCCAGCCTTACCCATTCTGTGAGTCTGTAAGCCTGCTTTTATGATAATTAAACTCCTTTTGTATGAATTTATGTGATGATTGAGAGAGATTTTCTCAGGACTCTTTTTTATTATACTTTTCTTACATAGCTGCATTTTGCTATGAAATAGCATACTTTAAAATAGAGCAAGTAGCCTTCTTTCTTGCCTGGTTCATGGTGGCTAATGCTATATTTGCCTCAAACTTAGGACTCAGGGAATTGATCTTGTATGGATTACGAACCTGACCAAGACATTGTGTTAGAATATCTACCTGATGAAATTTACAAATTTCTTATAGTCAAAAGATCTGGATTGTGGGATTTTTTTTTTCTTAACTCTAGGCCTTCAGTTTTAGGTAGGGAGATTGAGATTAAGAGAGCTTTGCTAACATTGTGCACAACAGTGAATTCTCATTGTCAGCAAAAGCTAAGAGCCTAGGTTATAGGACAGTACTGTTTAAAACATTTTTGTTATATGTATAATGCTATGTAGTATTACTGACTCTAAATTTATAATACTACTATTAGAAAAAATACTTATTTTAAATTATAAGGTAATGTGTGAATTTGAGGTGTTCATAGTGGATTTCTCCCTCTTCAGGAAAAAAATAGTCAAAATTGTTATGCTTTGTTTTAAGTAAATTTATTTAGAGGAGGGTTATACTGTTTCCATGAATGTATTTCTCTGTTGCCTCACAAATACACTTTTGATGTCTGATACGACCAAATTAGACTGATATAACCAACTGGAATATTTCCAAACATGTTTGGAAACTTCACTTTCAATCTTTTGTGACATTTTTATCTGTATAAAACTTGTCAAGAGCTTGAAACTCTGTGAAACTGTAGCTTGAAACATTAGTATAGATGTTAACAAGGTGCTCTTATACTACTTTAATTTGCAAGACTTCCCTTACACCTCACCAGTCAGGTCTTAGAAATTTTTCATATCATAGCTACCCTGGGAGAAAATGCTCCAATATGCTTTTGTTAAATTTGTGAATAATTTCCTTGTCTCATACCTTTTGTTACTAATGTTGCTGTTACTGTTTGGTTTTTTATTGCTATTTCCAGTAAATTTTTCTTATCCCAACCCATGATCTCTGCCTTTTGCGCTTTCAATCTGAGGCAGGGGAGTGAGTGGTTTTAGCAGGACTGCGGAATTGGAAAATACCATTTGTAAACCACAACAGCTGGTAATTCCTTAACTAGGTCTAATTTCAGTGAGGGTTTAGGTGCTTGATGCAGATCTGGCATGCAGCAGCCTGTGCAAATCCTATTTCTTAGTGTGGAATTGCTAATTTTTAGGCATTTCTTTCTTTCCCTTTCTTAAAATTGATATTAAGAAGAATGAACTTTATTGAACATAAAAATAATTCTCTTGATAGACATCTGTAGTTTGAAGTATCAAGATATATATTAACATAACACAACATTAATTTTATTGAGTATTAAACATGAGGTAAAATTGACCTTTTTATATAATTTCCTGTGAGTTTACTTAATAGCTAACTGTGTAATCTGTGTAATCTTTCTTTCGTTTCGCAGGTTAACTATGGGAAGGTCTGTAATGAAAGTAGGAAAGGACTCAAATTTGCCATCTCTTATGGCTGTAATCCAGAATTTGCCTTTGTTCCGCATGGAAGTAGCATTGCTGTTTATACAGTTTTCACAGGAGAACTGATGACTGTGCTTAGAGGGCATTATAGTACTGTCAACTGCTGTGTATTTCAACCTCATTTTCAGGTAAGTAAAATACAAGCAGTATTCCCGACAAACAGGAATATTTATGCAGATTGACATATCATTTGCAGTATAAAAGCATTCACTTTTCAGGGGTATGCTTGAATCAAAGATTATAAGAGGGAGTACTGTGGTTTACATGTCATCCAGAAAAAGTTTAGTCAAGTTTTTGGGATGACGTTTTCTGGATTAGGTTCCTTCCACTGCTTGTTTTGTCTCACATATGTAACTTATCAATATACCTTTAGTAATTCTTTGGCTTGTGTGGTCATTAATAAAGCATGTCCATGAAGGCTTTTGCCTGTTTTCTGTAAAACTGAACAGGAGGCATTTGTCTTTCTCAGAGATACCTGAAACTAATCACAGTAAGAATGTGAAGTGCATTAGTACTGCTGTGAGTACTGAGAAGGCTCTCAAGGACTTTGCTGAGGTGATCTTGCTCAAATGTCCGTAGTTACACTTTGGATAAAGTGTTGACAACATTGCGAGATTCTTAAATTAATCAGTGAACATTTCAACTGAGAAATACCATAGCATTAGAGGGTCTCATGGTATTGACAGATTTTTTTTCTTCTTCTTCTCTGCCTTTTTTTCTTTTCTTCTCTCCCTTTGGTATATTTTTATCTTGTAATAAAAGAGTTAAGGATAACAAAGGTTAATTTGTTGTGGGATAGTTTAGAATAGATTGTTCATATGGCATGTATTGTGCCAAGAGCAGAATGGATGATAGTATGGATTTTCAGGCCATTACATAGTTGCCCTCATGTGTTAAGGATTGTACTTCATGTTCCAGCTCCTCCTTCCTTGTCTGTTGTTTCTGACTATCAGGCAGAAATAATTGAGGCAGAAGGGGCACGTAGATACTTTTCATGACCTCTCATACAATGCATCATAGAAGTGACGCTGGTGGCTTCTGCTTTGAGTCCAGTAGCTTTGACTGAATGTTGCTGTATCACTGAGACAGACTTCACTGAAAATTATGGACACAATATGGACACTCAGTAGACCCCAAGCTAATAAGCCTTGCTAGACCTAGAAGGCAGTTCTGGTATGAATTGTCAGTGAGATACTATATCAACTGGAATATTCACGTTGTAGCTAAAGCACATCTTTTCCAGAATGTTCTTGAAAAGCTTTTTGTCTTTTCAAGAATAGTTTCCCAACAAAATTTCTAGTGTGTTTATATAAAGTTGTCTTTGGCGCTCTTTTTGATAAACTGAAGAGATGAGGCTAATTAGGTCTCTCTGTAAAACATGTTTTACTTGTTTTACATGCGGTGTCTCTATTCTGGTGTTTAAGATCTGTGGTAAAGGATCACTCGTGTGTGCATATGCATACAAGAACTACATCAGTCACTGTATCTAGAAGTTTGTGATGTCAACAACTTCATTTGCTTATCTGATGTGACTCCTGATTCTCTTTCAGAAGCACCCTTTTCCAGAGTTCAGTTCTGTACTGTAGAAGTGTGACTGGATTTTCTTTTTTTGTAAATGCTTTGCTTTCAGTTGTATTAAATAGTTAGTCTGATGAAACAACATTGCTATATGTCATGGTTTGACATTGGCCAAACATCAGGCACCCACGAGGCTTGTTAGCTTACCCTCTCCTGCTACAGTTGGGCAGAGGAGAGGGAAAAAAAAGAATTAACAAAGGGCTCATGAGTTGAGATAAGGATTGGGAGAAAACCATTCCAAGGGCAAAACAGGTTCAAATACAAAGGTATAAACTAAATTTATTATTAACAGAGTCAGAGGAGGATAATGAGAAGAAAAATAAGCCCTTAAAACACTTTTTTTCCCCCAAGCCCCTCCCTCCTTCCCACCGACAGCTCAGGGAGACAGGGCATGGGGGTCTTGGTCAGTTCGCCACCCAAGGTCTTCTTCTGTTCGCTCAAGGAGAGAAGTCTCTTCTCTGCTATGCCATGGGGTCCCTCCCATGGGCAGTCTTCCCAAAAACTGTTGTGGCGTGGGTCACTCGTCCACAGGGTGCAGTCCTCTAAGGGTAGGCTGCTCTAGTTGGGAAGCAAGGGCTTTCTCTCTCTATCTCTGGAAGCAGAGGCCCTTTCTTTTTGTTTGGGTCTCCCACTAGATCACAGCTTTCTCCAGCATCCACTCTGCTCACTCTGGCATGAGCACTTTTCCGACGGGCTGCAAGTGGATCTCTGCATCCCCCATGGACTTTCTGCATTATAGAGGGACAGCCTGTTTCACCATAGTCCTCACCATGGCTTGGAGAGGAATTTTGGCTCCGAGGCTTGAAGCACCTCCTCCCCCTCCTTTTTTCCACTGACCTTGCTGCTGCCATATTGTTTTCCCTCACATGTCCTCACTTCCTCCCCTTCTCTGATTAGAAGAAAAGCTACTGCTCATAGGTATCATTGCCAATAAGTTCCACTAATTCAAAGGTTCCTGCAGGATCTTGCAGCGCTGAGAAGTTTATCTCATCTAGGTTTCGCATCAGGGAGTTGTTTGCTATGTTTTCGCTGCCGGCCAGGCGGCCCCGCCACCATCACACGGGCAGTGGTGGTGGCCGCGGCACTGGTGCTGTTTAACACCTCTCTTCATGCAGGGTGCTGGGAAGGGGAAGCTGCTGCTGCCCCTGCCCTTTTTGCCTGCAGCACAGCTGGCTAGGGGCGGCCAGGCAGGCAAGGCTCGCTGCAGGCTGCGCTGGGATGGCGGCTGCCATGGCACCTCACCACCCCTGGAAAAAATCTGCACCTGTGCTGTTTTGATTTTCTTCTTAAATATGTCATCACAGAGGCGTTACCAACCTCTCTAATTGGGCTGGCAGCATGTCCACCTTCAGAGCCATCAGAGATCGGCTCTGTCAGACATGGTCAAAGCTTCTAGCAGCTTCTCAAAGAAGCTACCCCTGTGGCCCTCCCCCACTACCAAAAAATCAGGCTATGTCAAATCAACACATTAAAATCCAGGCGTCAACACCAAAGGTAGTGTTATTGTTATTTTGACTGTGTTCACGCATGTACTTCCAAGTACCTTATCCTATCATGAAACAATTAAGTGCATTCATCAGTCTTCATGTAATTCCAATAGAAATTACAATTTTGCCAGTAAAATTCCTTTTCTGAGAATGTAATGTTGTTTGTAAAATTTGTAGTCACCTCTTCTATTTTACTCAAGCATTATTAAATCAACATGCTGCAAAGTTATTCACAGCTATAGATTTGTATTTTGTTACTAGCTGTAAGTAAAATCAATTTTGCTTAACAAAACCTGCTCTATTGCAAACTCTGTTGAGTGATATTTATATATCTATTTTAACTGTACAGTAACTGAATGATTTAATACTCTTTTCCATTGTCATGTTTAGGATTAAACAAGTGTCAGTTCATTCTTGTCCATATCATTCTGCTTTTTTTTTTTTTTCTTTCTGAATGGCATATTAGCTCACATTCAGCTTTGGAATTTTTAAATACTTATCAAAACATAATTAACTTAAGCAAGCCGGAAGTTTTCTTTGATGGTTCTTCTAAGTCTCTCTGATGTAAACTATGGATGCACTGCTGAAATGTGTAGCAGATGGCTTTGTAATTTTTTTGTTACTTGTTAGCACTTGATTGGAGTTTAGTACATTGTGTTCATAGGAAACAAGGTCTACATATTTTCTGTAATTTTGACCATTTCCATCTAGTATTTTCTGTCATTGTTAAGAGTGTTCTTCATATTAACAGTCTTCTAAACTTTTTCTGCTGTCTCTAACCCTGGTGACCGATATGTTTCCTACCCATCCTCGGATCTGGTCCTTAGATTTTTCTTACTATTTTTTACTATGTTCAGAATTTTTTACTGATATTGGTTGCTGTCAGTCCCTCATGTTCTTTCTGTTCAACTGTAGTTTAATTGCTATATTTGTTTCACCTCATAATTGGAATAGGCTCTAAGAAGAAACTTAAACTTTGCACCAATTATGTATTTGAGGTGAGAAGTGTCTTGTGTTTGCTTGGAAGCATATAATCAAATGTGATCACTGATAACCAAGCAGCTAGCTATTTGAAATTCAATTATACTAGTGTTTATCTGTTCTTATCCAAATTAATTAGCATGTTTGTGTGGAATACCTTTTATATTTGAGGCATGGTATGGAGCTGTCTCCAGAGAATGGTGTGAGCTTTAGTTAATGTGTGTATGTATGCCTTTTCTGATCCTAGGAACAGAGCCATAAAATCCACTATATTATTGTTTGCCTAAACTGTTCTTACATAAATATCTCTGTAAAGTTAATAAGATGTTAGTTTGCTTGAGTAATAAGAACTGCAGAATTTGGCCCTTTAATAAGAGGCATCAATTTAATAGGAGGTCAGTAATTTCAAGGGTGGTGTGGAAGAGAAAATCTTCATTGTGCAATATCTTAGATGATGTTTACAGTTGGATCTAACACACTACATACCAGTGTGTCATATTATCTGCTTAGAATGATTTAAATAAACAAACAAGTCCTACATTTCCCTTTCAGAAAAAGAAATCGAGTAAAGCATCATGCATGAATAACATGTCATAAAATAGTAGGTATGCAACAGGAAGCAATTTTGATTTAAATGATAGCTGCTCATACTGTTCAAGAAATGCTAGTGACATCTGCAAAGGTATTTGGCAAATCCAGTAGTAGGCTATTACATAAAGTTAACTGAAAGTTAGATCGGGTTTTATTTGCAGTCTTTCAATATACTGCACTATAAACATGCATAGAGCATGTTTGTAGTGCAATATATGTGTCTGTCTTGTATTGTACCATAATTCTGCATAGAGGTCACTAGCTTTTCTTTTGACTGACTTAACGTGTGAGTCACTAGTTTAGGTAGTAATAATTAATTGTAAGTATTGCTTAGTGTAGTGGATATTAACTGAAGATCTTGCTGTACCAGGATCAGAAAGTGAGACAAGTGGTAAAAAAGATTAAAAGGGAGTATGCTGATGTCCCTATGGCATTGCTCAAAAGGAGATATTTTGGCATGGAAAGATCTTTTGAAGTTCTTAGTGATATTCTATGTTCTATCAAAGACAGAAGCCCCAAGTAGAGTACTGCTGACAGAATAAAGTAGAATTTGACCTATACTTTGGTGTAAGATATCTTCTTTTAAGCAAGGTAAGTAGGATGGTTATCTCTCTTAAAATTGTGACCTCTAATCTTGAATGTGTTTTATGCATGAACAACTTCATGCATAGGACCGGTTTTTGAAAAGTATGGCAGCTCACTTGAAGATTACCCACATAAATGTTTATAGTAATTGAGTATTAAGTTTCTGCACCAAATGTCAACATAATTCATGCAATTCTAATTATATATAAATTATATAGAAAACTATGTGCATAGACAGACCTGTGAATTGAGCTTACATTGAATCAACGTACTAATAACATGCACATATGCAGAGAGTTGCTAGTTTAAGTGTAAAAGCCAGCATACTTAAAGCAAGGATTTCATACTGTCAGCCTGAATACCACAAAAAAACCTTTATGTGTTTCACTCAGGCAGTTTAAATACATGACAATACTCAAGTGTTGTCAGACTTCACATATAATAGGCCGGAATATAATTCAAGATCGAAGGCATATGAGAATATCTTCATACCTGTTCATTTCAGTAGCATTTTGGAAAATGCAAGTGTTATAGGTACAAAATTTACTGCCAAGATGGTGTTAGTATTTCTCACCAGCAAAATTTCCTCATCTTGAAGTGACAGAGGAGTCTGTATTTCCTTTAGTACAGAACTAAGAAAATTAAGATATATTTGACTTACAGCTATTTGGTATAAGGACTCTTTGTTGCCATGTGTTGCAGGGCACCTTGTACAATGGGATCTCAGTCCTTAGTCATTACCATAGTAAATAGAGTTATTTATATTAAAAGTAATAAATTGGTTTTTCTGATCTGTGCCTTCCCAACAGGCTACAAGCCTCACACTGTACTCAATTTGTTCTTTTCCTTCCCTAGGCATTCTGAAACTATATTTACTTAATACTTCTTTGTTCCAGACATACGCTCTTTTCTGGTGTGTGTTACTAGATTCTTGATTCTTCTGAGTTCATTCCTAGTTTTTAATTATAATAAAATACTTGCCTTTTTTTTGGTTTGTGTGGTTTTTTGTTTTTTTTTTTTATTTCTCCATAAACAATCTCTTAAGGTTCCTAACTGTTAAAATAGGTGTCTTTTCAGGAGACAAGAGAGGGGGAAGAAGAAATATGTATTTAAGCAATAAAGTTCATTTCAATGTGGGTTTTGCTGTTTTGGTGAGCAGTCTGGGAAAAAATACAAAAATGTATTTATTTTGTTTTGGCATATTATTTAAAATACTACTTATACAGATTATAATATAAATTAGAAATTGACTATGTGCCTTTATTTTAAAATAATATTCTGTACCTTTTTTTCTGCCCAGTATGGTATCTATGTCACTATTCAGTAAATTTGTGTGAAAGTAACTTTTGCTTGTTTTTTTTACAGGAACTTTATAGTGGGAGCAAAGACTGCAATATCCTTGCATGGATACCAGCTCCGCGAGAGCCAGTTCCTGATGATACTTCTGAAAAGGTAGTGAATTTTTGAGTTTAAACTGGTTTTTTTATGGCTATTATACTTGGGGAGGTTGTGTGGAAATTCAGTATGAAGTACGTGATTCACTATCAACACTTGTAAAAATTCCTAATTAAGAGGAGAATGGCCTATTATTTCTGTGTAGTCTTTTGATTGTTGTTGGGTTTTTTGAAGACGTTTTCTCTGATAGTCTAGTCAAATCTTTTGCAAGCTTATAGCTTCCTACTTAGTTAAGAGTAGTTCATGTCATTTGGCTATGCGCCTTTCAAATTCTGCTTCTTTAATTTCCAAACTGCTTTCTGCAGTTTGTCCTGTATTGGAATTATAAAGATGCTAGATTGTATTTTAAATTGTTTAAGAATATACTGTGTATTAAGCAGTAAGATTAGGGATACCACACTTCATACACAAATATTTCTGATGTGAAAATACAATAAAGAAGTTTCTAAATAAGGTTATTTTTGTGCCCAAGGCAAGACATTCGGGGCAATTGCAGGGAAGATCATATGTAAGACTGTTTTCCAGTAGAGTACTTCTTCTCTTTTAGTATTAGAACTGGGCAAGAAATATTTCAGTGAACATCCTGAGTGGGAAAATGTCTATATTTTAAGGAATTGAAACCATTCACAGAATCAGAGTTTGGTGAACTGTACTAATGTTGAAAAATGAGGGTGTATTAATGTTTTGGCCCATAGCATATGAAAATTCCACTTTTTAAAATTTCTGCATTGTTCCATTTTCGATGGGGATATTATAGGAAGCATAATATTGTTGTAACATTTGCTTTTTGTAAGTTTTAGTATTTCAAAAGTATCCTACACTTAAGCAGAGAAGAAAAATACAGTTCCAAAGGTTTTATACCCTACACCCAAAATGTGTTGACCTGAAATTAACATTTTTGCTGTGAAAATATTGATGTGAATAAACTGTACTTTTCTTAGTCTGAAAAACAAAAACAAACCCACAGCAACAAGATTATTTACTTAGCTCTGATTAGAACTGCTCCTTTAAATTTGACACAGCAGCCGTATGTAATATGTGCCATTGTTTTGAAATCTCTTAAGATACAGCTGCTGTTTGCAAATGCTGTAGATGAGCTGTTTCTCTGTAAGAAGCTGTTCTGCTGTCCACAGGCCACTAATTCCTGTTCCCTCTCAGGTGCTAGAATAGGCATTTGAGTGCTTGTATGACCAGAATCTGAACCCAGGATAGATGTAAACAAGAAAAAAAGTTTACCCTAAGTCACTTTGATTCAGTGCACTGCATAGCTACACAAACCCTTTAGATGGACACTAGTGGGGCAGAGGTGAGAAATATTTCTTGGATGTGGGTAGAGGCCAGGACTGCTTCTTGAAACTGTAGAGGTAAGTTATGATGGGCTGAGGATATTATGACCTAAATTAAAACAGTGGCACACAATAAACACAGTTATAACATTTGTTATATTTTTTACCAAACATTTGTAAAGCAGAATGTCTAAAGTAGTTAAAAATAATCTAGTACTCATGAGAGACAGAATAGTTTGTCTACATGTAGTCATTTAAAAAATGTATTTAGCTTTGCCCTTATTTGATTATAGTCTTTTAATTAAGCAAAACACTGAGAATTTTTGTTTTCTCTAGTCTCTGCCTCAACAACATTTAAATCCAGCATATGAAGATGCATGGAGCAGCAGTGATGATGAAGGCTGAATTTAAATTACAATATAAAATTGACATTCAGGCACTGCATTCACAGACTTTATCTACAGAATTGGACATTGTTGGATTTATCACAACTGGATTTTAGGTACAGTTCTGTTAGAGCAAGGTCTTTCAGAAATAAGTTTCCACTGTTCTCTGTGTTTTTTTGTCACTGTAAAGTTAAATTTAAAGGATTACTTTTTCATACTTGCTGACTTTTGTACTTTCACATTGGTATACTTTATTCAGTGTTGAACAGCTGATAAAAAATAAAAGCCCTTGGAACCAGTCAAAATTACATTGTTTCTGTTATCATTAGTACGAGGAGATAACCCATTCATTTCCACATGATAAAAAGGATTTTCCATGAAAGAGGGCTAGCTCAGAAATACTTCCAACTTACTTTTATCAATGTCTTCGTGGAGCAGATTGTATCCATTTTCAAGTGCTTATGTGCTGTAGGAGTCAACAGATTTTTCTGCCTGTTCTTTTTGCATTTTCAGCTTTGCGTGTTTTTCTATAAATGCAGGATTCACTTCAGAAGGAGATACAGCCGGGATCCTCTGTTCAACTATTTATATGGTGACCCTATCACCTAATATCTGAATCTACCCCAGAAAGCTAAGAATAGAAACTAGTTTAGAGTTTTTGTTGGTCCTGTTAGCAGGTTTTTAAGATCAGTCTCCTATGTATGAATCACACATCCTTAGCAAACATGAAAGATTCCTGGACAGAAACAGGGTTGAGATACAGTACAAGGCAGAGAGTAGATCACATTTCAAGTTAAAAATATTGAATGTAATCCTTCCAAACTGTTTTCTTCTGAAACATTTTGTGGTCCTAATGCCTGCTCTGTTTTGAAAGGGAGGAGTTTTGTGGGGTTATTGTCTCGTCTCACTAGTTTGTGTTTCAGACATAAGCAGTAGTCTCTGTCACTAAAGAATGTTTTCCGATTGCTTAAAGCATCACCAGCAAAGGTATCAGTAAAAACAGGTCCAGTATAAAAGCGACAACATGACAAGGTTCATTGGCAAGATTCACTCTTAAGGGCACACTGAGGAAAAGCAAACAAAAATCCAGAGTCAATCAGTCCAGTCCAAAATAAACCAAAAACGATGCCACATAACTTACAACTGAAGTTAAATGGTTTAGCAAAGGATTCATATAGGTATTACTCTACCACAACAGTAACTTACTTACAGACCTAACTTACAAATCTAAAGTACGTAGAGAATCTAGGAGAGCAGCATTTCTTGTGCATTTGGTACAGAATATGCACACTTATATGCACACAGACACAAAGAGTCTGTACAAGGTGAAAAATTCCCCTTAAAGGTAGTGAAATACCCACTTCAGATGCCTTTGCAAAGGGTGGAGCCTCAAGGAGTCGGGGGTGTCACTGTTCAGGGATCCTCCGAGTACAGCAAACCTGGGAGTTCTGAGAGGTCCCACTCAGAGGGGCTTTGCTGGTCACAGCTGCTGCTCCAGGAGAGCTCAAAGAGTCTCACTTCAGAGCGCTCTTTGTAGGGCTGCAAGAGAGGGGGCTTTTGTCATAACAATGTTCCATCCTGGCCACACTTCAGGTTGGAAACTTTCTTTGAAAGGGTGAGAAAAAAATATATTATCCCACTTGGGTTGTTTTTCAGGCAAAAAAAGTATCCAAGGCTGTTCATTAAAACATAGGAGCTTGTTAGACATCACAAATTCCTGGGAGCAGACAGTGTTTCTGCTGGTAAGTCAAGAGAGGCTCAGTCTGCAGGCTGTTCGTCAAGGCTGAGGCCTAAGGACCATTTCTCAGATAATATCGGGAGAGGGATGTGATGCACTATTGCCAGATAACCTTTTACATGTCAGTTTTTGCCTATGTTGCACCATGAATGAATGCAATGTGGGATTCAGCTCAAGAGGAGGTGGGCTGTGAATTATTTGTCCAAATATCTTCTTACCCAGATGCCTTTGGGTTTAGTGTCTCAAACAGTTGAAAATATAAATTATTTGCCTTGGGGGCTTGTTGCACCTACTGGCAGCTACTGTCTTCTTCATGGGAGTCCTTCCAAATCCTCTTCTGATATCAGTTGTTGGTGGTCTTATTCTCCCTCTTGACTGTTGTCCTCTGCTGGAAGGAGAGGTATTTCTGATAAGGGAAATGAGAAACACCTGTATCTCATGTGGGCAAGAATCCAGAGACATTTTACAACCCAGCACCTGCAAGCCTTCCACATAATGGCAGTTGCTGATATATGGTGTTTAGTTTGCAAGGTTTAAAATCTCTTGGTACTAGCCAGCATCTCAAAGACCAGTTTCTGTGAAAATTCTGCTTTGAAGAATGGCATTTTTACTATTCTTCCTTCACTACTTTTAGTTTTCTGTAGTTGTGTTAAATTTTTTATTTAAGCTTTTCCTAGAAAAAAAAATGTATTTTATATCTTCTGCATTATTATGGTGGCTGTACTTAATTACTAAATGTTGGTGTCTTCAAAATGAAAAATTTTAAAGAGCAGTGAAGTTATACTGTATATGACTTTTCACTGCCAAGAACTAGGTACTAAGCCAACAATATCAGTTGCAACTGCAATCTCGTTGTTGTGTGTAAGTTAAATGTTATAATTGAATCTGATTTTTTCCCCTTTGTTTAAGCCTTTCTGCTTATATGCTTATGGCAAAGAGTTTTATAGTATCAAAACTCTTTCAGAACCCAAAATGGAGCAAGTAGAGTGGTATAGACTGAACCACACTTCCCATCCTTATCCATCAGTCAGAAAAAAATCCATTGAAAAATCCAGTCAGATGTCAAAATGTATGCTCTGTTCGTACTGAAATAAAATAATTCACTTGAGAGTCAACTAGCTCATAGCTGGATTCTTGCTGTTAAGAACAGTAAAGGTTAAGAATTTAAGGAGAGAGCTTAGGCTGCAATGCTAAGGCTGCTTATCTCACTAGTAGTACTGGGATTTAGTAGTCATACTGTATCAGAGAACATAGAGAATCTAATCTTAGATTCTAGAGAATTTAATCTTTTCAGGCTGTTCTGGGGATTGAATATTGCTTAGAAGACTTTCTTTGTCTGCCAAGGCAGAGATTTTTATTTGAGCTTGATACAATAAGTATCAAAAGATGGAGAAGAATTTATTTGTTCTTACAAGAGATCAAAGAGTTTTCTTTCCCTTCTAGCCTAAGGAAACAGTGAAGATGGAGTCAGACTGAGCTAGTCCAACTGAAGAAATGCAAAGAGCTTAAGACAAGTCTCCTTCAGCTTAAGTGGAAGTTGAGTTCTGTGGAGGCAGTAAGATAGAATTGTGTTTATTTATGTCTAGGTTATGATGCTCAGAAAGTCTCTGATATTAAGACAGCCAAGAAAAACCTTGTTCTTTTTTTATTCCTGTACACAGATCTGGAAGAAAGCATTTGCACATGAGAATTTGTATATAGCTTACTCTCAAGTAGTGGGAATAACAAGTTAACACCATATGCTTACCTCCCTTTGCCCTTTTTTCTGTGCCTGGTCTACTAGCTCTTGCACACAGACTGACAAATCTTAAAATTTAGGGATTTGTTTGCCACCTTTTTTTGCATTGTTTGGGTTTGTAGTCAGGCCATGCTTCTCACAAGACATCTGGGGTTTTTTTAAACAAGAATGATTTCCTCAGTCAGCTTAGCACCCAGAATTTAAGAACTCCATCCTGGTAAACCTGAAAAAATCTTAGATTTGCCGACATCAGTAGGATTGGTTGTTATGTTTTTTCTTCCCTTTTTTTTTAATCTTTGTATTATAGTTCTAATCCTACCTTGACTCTATACGTACACATGTATCTATGCACACAAGATATAAAAGTATTTGAAATACCACTGCTTTGGCACTACTGGAGGATAATTCTTTGTTTTGTTCCTACCTCATTTTTACATGGAGGCAAGGGTCTGGTTCATGTAGTTGAGAATTGTAAGCTCTTTAGTGCACACTGACCTAGGATCTGCCATAGTGAATGGGTAAGCCTGCTGCTAGCTTAGTACACATAAAGTTTGCACTACCTAGTCACATTATGGGCATATCAGTTAAACAACAACATCTGTGCAAATAGGGGTTTTTTTAGCATGGTTAAAGTAGTCCTTAAAGAAAGAGCTTGAGTATTGGCTGCATACTTAGCCACCAAGACATGTGCTGAGGTTTTGGCACCTGAGAAATATTCTTGAAGGCAGTATATTAGTTTCAGTGGTCAGCAGTTAGTGGTTACAATACCCAACTAAATAAAAGTATGTAAAACATATCAATAAAGTCCTTTTATGTGGTTAAGGCTGAGTTATGAAATGGACATGCTTTCTTCCATCCTCAGCCGTTTTTGTTTTCTTTTAGTCTATTTTGTAAAAATAATGGGAATGGAGGATAGAAGGGGGTGACTGAGTGGCCAGGAATTCAGGCAGGTGCATAAACTACTCCCCACATCTTCATCCCTTCTAATCATATCTGTGTGTGTTTAGTCAGCCTTACCCACCAGCCCACAGGCTCTGCCCAGATGACAGCTAACCAATGTCATCCAACATGCTGGCAACCCTTAACCACACCCAGTCCTGCCAAATTCCATTGAGCCCAAAAGACTGAAAAAAAATATTTGGGGCTATTAAGGCAGCATTCCATTTACATATGGAGGAATATTTTAATTGCATAGGCATACAGCATTGTTCGTATTTTCATTTTCTCACCATTTGCCTTCAAATTAAGTTAGAAAAAAACCAAGATATTTTTAGTGACACATTTTAGCTTTGTGCTAAGGAGTCTTTCAGACACTCACTGAGATCTGTACACTGGGAAGATTGCAAATCCACCTTTTTCTTACAGCTATGAGGCAGAGATACATCTGCAGTCCTAAACAGGTTTTGTAATAAATTTCCTCATGCCAAAATGGAGATTATAATCAGCAGTTTAAATCAGTGCAACCAGTTATTTTTACAGCCATATGTTTGTAATCTAAAGTAACATGTTTCAGCAAGAGCAGGTAATGTATTCAGCAACAAAAATGATATGTATATGCCTTTGTTTAATACAAAATAGATTATCGTGGGAGGCAGAGAAAAGGGGCTAATTAAAAGATTTTTTTGCTGTTCTCTTCACATTTGGAAAATACTGAGCGTTGTCCCTTTCTATTGTTTCTAATTGCAAGGCATTTATTAAATACACTACTTTATATTAATAAAGGTCTTAGCTCCCAACAGAATTATTAAAACCTTCAAAGAAATTTTGAGTCATATTTTTAGAAAAGTTATCTCAAAATACATATTCATTATAAATTAAGAAATATATTACGATTTTGCTGGAGATCACTGACAAGAATTAAACTTAAATTTGGTAGCCAGCCACTTCCATTTGTATATAAAATTTAAAGCTGATTCTTAATCCTCTCTGTTACTAGTCCAGGATGGCCTCTGAAAGAAATATAGCTATTAATGCCTGCCTGCAGGATTTTAATTTCATCCACACAAATATATCTTGGTCTGTATGATGAATTTTTAACATGTCATTGCCATTTGAAGAAAGGGGAGAGCCTGGGAAGAAAACAGAGACAAGAGAAAAAAAAGATAATCCTTTTGTCACACTTAGGGCACGTCTGTTCTGCAGGCAGCAGCGTGACACAAAGCTGTTAAGTTCAGCGGACGTGAGCAGCCCCACCACACCTGCCTGGTGCCTGATCCGCCTGCCTGGGGATGCTGCATTGGTTCACCTGGATGAATGGAGCTTTGTTGATATGCCTCTTTCCTATTTTCTGTAGGTACACTGTGTCAAAGGACACAATGAACGTAGCTGTTTGGGGAGCCCATGTTTGCTGTGATAAAAGATACACCAGAGAGTAGGTGTATGTTAAGAATATCAAGTTCTCATGTTTTGTGGCAGTTAGAAGGGAGTGTCTTGTGTTGCTCAACAGTTAATTACTGTTGCTATCACCTCCCACACTGTTCTGTAACACCACAGGAAATCAGCTGAGGATTATTCTCATGCTAGCAAAGATGAAAAAAAAATGTTTTGGGACTTTATAAAATAATAGATTTTCCCATCACTAACTCTTCCAAGTGGAGTATATGGTCCAGAGAATATATTTTTGTACCTGAATTGTGCATTGTGGCCTATGAGAGTTGAAGTTAAGCTAAGTATTCAAACAGTCTGATGCTGTTCAGTGGTTTTGAACTGTTGCTACTGCAACAGGAGCCTTAGACTGAGCAGTTGTCTTACACATCTGTGGGAAATGGTCACATTTGGCATGTGCTTGGAATGTATTGCGTGTTCTCAGGGTAGTGCACAAATTGTTTCCCAAGAAAAAAGTAGTCTAGTCTAGAGTTGCATGGAACTTTGACATCTGAATACTATTCATCATTATTTATAAAGTAAGTTTCCAGAACACTTAATTGTGTTGCAGACAGCTAATATACCTGAGGGCCTAAATGAATGTTTGAAATAGCTGCTTCATCCTGTTCTGCCACTCTGGTTAACTATTGAAGTTTAGGTTGACTAATGAAGTATATCAAAGTAATTTAAATAACACTCAGCAATGAGCTGTTATATTAAATGTAGATACCTGTGATGATTGCTGAATCTTGTAGTATAAGAATTATATTGCTGCTTAGCAGAATTCCCCTGTGTTGGATTGTAGGTTTCACTACTTCAGGAAGCTTGCTTTGTGTGCCCTAAACATGTAAAAAGTCTTACTGGTACATCTCTCATCAGTAAGAAGGTTGATTATATATGCTAGTGGCCTTCAAAACTGTGCCAGCAAAGTTTTTTTCCTGACAGAAAAACGAAAAATGACTCAAGTCAAAAGGTAGTAGTTCACAAGACTGCTTAAGCACTAAGTGTGACAGGCACAATAAAAATAAGAGTGTTACGGCTTAATCTCAGAGAGCAACTAAGCACCACACCACTGGTTGCTCACTCTCCCCCACCCCAGAAGGATGGAGGGGGACAGACAATGGAAGAGTAAAAGTGAGAAAACTCAAGGGTTGAGATAAGAATGGTTTAATATATGAAATAAAATATAATTACAATTATAAATTGTAATTAAGAAGAAAAAGAAGAAAACAACACACACACCAAAAAACGCACACAACAACAAAGAACAACCAAACAAAGAAAACACCAAACCACAAAGAGATAGAAATAAAACTCAAGAAAGATAATTGATGTAAATAAAAACAATTGCTCACCCCTGAACCAATGCCCCTCCCCACTCTTCACTTTCCCTCAGCTTTATATGCTGAACATGATGCTATATGGGATGGGATATCCTTGTGGTCAGTAATGGGCAGCTGTCCTGGTTTTGTCCCTTCCCAACTGCTTGTGTCCCCCCAGCCTCCTCACTGGTGGGGTGGGTGAGGAGCAGAAAAGGCCTTAACCATGTGTGACCACTGCTCAGCAACAGCTAAAACATCGCTGTGCTATCAATGCTGTTTCCAGTGCAAATCCAAAACAGAGCTCCATGATAGATACTATAGAGAAAATTAGCTCTACCCCATACAAAAACGAGCACATAGAGGAAACAAAGGAGCCATTCTGGTTTACAGATGAAAAGGTAGAACCCTACTTGTCCACAAGATACACAGGTGTGCAAGATCAACGATTCTCCATGCTACAGTGGTGCATTACCAGGGCTAGTGCTCACTTCTGTGTTGCCCTGATATTCCCAACCTGGAAGTGAAGTCCTTCTCCATGTGGACTGGGTCCTGGGAGCTGTGAAAGCAGTGCCTTTCACATTGCTCCATCTTCTCTCTATCTCCATTGCTTTATCTAGGGTAAATTAAATACATGTCCTTCATCGTCCTCAGCTCTTGCCTCTTCTCCCTCTCTCCCCAGCAGGCTGTTCATAATCTTTTCTATTAATATGCATTTCCTTTCTCTGCTGCACACAGCCATGCCCTCTCCAAGCCAGGACATAATCCTGGCCTATCTGTACACCAAAGTCCTCGATTGTTTACACATCCAATATAATTCATCAAGCTCGTCTTAAAATTGGTAGCTCTGTTTGCCTTTGAAGTATCACCCAACCTCTCTGGGCAGTCCTTAGGTGTGTCCTCCCCTTTCTTCTTGATTTCCATTTGGTTATGTGCTTAGGTACATTCAGAGGTTTGCTAGTTCAGATAGTATTTTGAGCAGAAGAACATGAAAACTTTGATCTGAAAGCCATTTGACTGTGTTAGAGCAGAAATGTACCACAGAGTAAGGAAAATGGGAGGGAGATTTCATTAGCTTTTGTATAACCTGGTATTAACGTATACATGCAATTTCTGGAATAATACTGGCTTGGACCCGGTACAATATTTTTCTATTAACTAGCAGCTCATTAGTTTTCATACTTGGAGCATTTCTTCATTAAAGTCAGTCAAAAATGTTGTCTTGAAAACTTGGCATTTAATTTTCTTTTTTCATTTTATAATTGATCAATGTTCATTATTTTCCTCAGTCACCTGCAGCTTCTTAAAATCTTGCAGTCATATACAAAAGTGATTATATAAATCAAGGTCTAGTTTATCTAAAGAGACTTAGTTAAATAAAAGTATAGCTGAGGTATTACAGAAATCTTTGTAAATCATCAGCACTACTACTACTAAACTGCTATATTAAAGTATTTCTCAGTTTTATAATAATTTTTGCAATGTAAACGGTCAGCTTTGTTGTTTATGCTCATTCGTGGATGATCTTTCTTTACCCAAATTAATATTGCTGCCTTTCACATCAGGATTTGTTAAATGCCATTTCAGTAGTCCAAAATGAATTAATTTCTCTTAAAATGTTCTTTTTGCCTTGTCTCTTGTCACCATGTCCAGGACAGAAGGTTCCATGGTACCGAGCTGCAAGCTCTTCTCCATGCAGAATTGAGATTTTACCACTTTATAAGGTGATTCTGCACTGTGCTTTCAGCAGCATCCCGTGCCCTCCCATTGTTGTGGGTGTCCTGGGCCAGTGTTAACCCAGAAAATGGACAACTAACCATAGCTGACAAACATTAGACCTTGCTTCTTTCACATGATCATATCATCCACTCCTCTTCCTTTCTGCTCTCCTAAAGCTTTAACCTCTTCAATATATCAGTTCTCATACCATTGAATACTATTAGCAGAGGTACATTAAACACATGAATGATTTCATAAAGGTTGAAAACCTTTACCTAACACTAGCAGAAAAGCAAAAACGTATTTTATTGCATCCACAGATTATAAATATTATAAATTATATTATAAATTATTATAAAATTGTTATGGGATAATTAGCCAAGAAATAAAGGGGCTGTCTAAGTAGCATTGCTTTACAGTGCCTTGACAGAGACACCTGGCTTTGTTAAAAGCTATTGTCAAAAATGTCTTGAGGAAAGTAACAGTTCTCCCAAATCTTAGAAAGTCTGAGCTCATGCTACACAAACCAGAGATTTCCTTTATTAGACTCTGCAGAAATCTGACAGTAAGTAGATGTTCTGTATTATTCCAAATCCACCAAATGTTATTCCAGACAGAGCTGTAACCTATTCAAGAAGACAAAGGTATGACCAGAGATGACAAAATCAAGGACAGTCAGCCCTGTTTATGTCTCTGCCATCTCTGTCTGCCTGCGGTTTTTGAACCACAGTGTCTGCAGTTTTTGAACCCCTCAGGGCTGTTAAAGACAGTACAGTCTGGTACAGGGATGTCCTTGGCAACTGGGTGATACAGTTCAAAATGATTAAAATTTACTTTGCGTCACCTCTCCTCAGGTGGCAAGAAAGCGAGCTCTGGTGCAAAATTGGATTGCTTCTTTCGTGAGTGAATATCCTCTTATGTCTTGGTAGATTCTTGAAAGTAAAATGCAGCATAGTGAAAGGAGTTCATTATGGCTCTGGCTACTTCTTCTCTTTTTTTCTGCTTTATCTATTTCTCATATTACTTCGGCTATTCTCCTCCCCGCCTTTCTTTGTAGCCTGTTTGAAAAACTAAGGTGTTTTCTTAGAAACTCTAATCTAAAAACCTCTTAACTGTTAAAGATTAACCAGTAAAGCATCTGTGAAAAAGCACACACTTCTCTGACGTTTAACTCCATCCTGCCACATTGAGAAACTCTGCTATTGTAATGGTTCAATAGCTTGTTCACACTTACCAGATTTACATGAAGGCACAAAAGCAGGCTAATGTCTTGCCACATAATGTCGGGAGCCGCAAATGCCCCTAACCCTGAACAGCTGTAGGACCTGTCTTTCAGTGGCACAATTTATTGGTGATTTTGATTGTAAAGAAGTTTTCTACTGAGTTTTCTGAGTGGCTTGTGCACTTTCAGATTGGAACAGAGGAGGGTTGTATGAGTGCCTGTGCACAGAGGGAAAGGGATGAATACAGCAAATCAGGCCCAGGTAGGGGACATAGAAAGAGGTTTTTAGTAGTTGGTAGTTGGTTGACCCTGCTGGATGTCAGATGCCCACCAGAGCTGCTCTGTCACTCCCCTCCGCAACTGGACAGGGGAGAGAAAATAAAACAAAAGGCTTGTCGGTTGAGATAAGGACTGGGAAGGGATCACTAAACAGACTGAACTTGGGGATATTAATTGAATGTATTACTAAAAAGATCAGAGCTGTATAATGAGAAAATTAAAACCGCTTTCCCCCACTCCTCCCTTCCCAGCTCTGTCTCCTTCCCCATAACAGTGCAGGGAGGCAGGGAATGGGGGTTATGGTCAGTTCATTGTACATTGTTCCTGTTATTGCTGGGGGAGAGGAGTCCTTCCCCTGCTCCACCGTGGGGTGTCCCTCATGGGAGACAGTTCTCCATCATGAGTTCTTTCCACAGGCTACTGTTCTCCACGAACTGGGTCCCTTTGCATAGGGTGCAGTCCTTCAGGCACAGCCTGCTCCATGTGCGTCCCTCACAGGGTCACAAGTCCTACCAGGAAACCTGCTACTGCATGGGCTCCTCTCTCCATGGGTGGGCAGGTCCCTGCCAGGATCCTGCTCCAGAGCAGGCCTTCTACAGGGTCACAGCCTCCTGTCAGGCATCCACCTGCTTCAGCATGGGTTTCCTTCATGGAGTGCAGGTGGACCTCTGCATCCCCATGGACCTCCGTGGGCTGCAGGGCCACAGCTGCTTCACCATGGTCTGCACCATGGGCTGCAGGGGAACCTCTGTTCTGATGCCTGGAGGACCTCCTGCCCTGACCTTGATGTCTGAAGAGCTGTCCCTCTCTATTCTCACTCTCTTCTTCTCTGAATGCATTAACATCTGTGCAACAACTTCCTTTTCCTTCTTGATTTGGCCGTGGCCAGCAGTGGATCCATTCCGGAGCCAGCTGGGATTGGATCTGTCTGACATGGGGGAAGCTTCTTGCAGCTTCTCACAGAAGCCACTCCCGCTACCAGAACCTGGACACACAAACCAATGATGTACATGTGCAGCTGGAAAAGCAAAACTTTGGAATTAGTATTTTAGATCACACAGTATTACTTCAGACAAGAAAACTAAATGCCCTGGTGTTGATAGGCCTTTTCCAAAAGGTATCTACACATATTTGAATTTGGGGGCCAAATGTGGTTCAGATTTTCAAAACTTTACAACTTTATCTGATTTTACCTGGATTAACAGATATTTTGAGCTTTCCTGTATACAAGTTGGTGAAAAGCAGTTTCCAGTGACATTGAGAAGCTTCCACACAGCATTTTGCTTAGTCCTTTTTAGTGATATTAAAATATTTATTTGTATCTCATCATAAAATCATAGTAGAAACCATTTCACAATTTAGATTGAATTAAACTAGACTGCTAAATTTCTGGGGTTTTTTAGGAATTTCAGTGAAATTTCAAGTGGCTATTAGAGTTTTGCCTTAAAAATAGAAGTAATTACTTTTATTGTATATTAATTTGTGATCTGGAAGCTTATGGATCCCCTAGCAGAGACAAAGACCAGATATCCAAGAACAAGAGCTAACCCCACTGATAATCCAAAAGCGAGTGGGAGAAAGGGAATGTTGTGGGTTTTTCTCTTTTTTTTTTTTTTTTTTTTTGTTGTTGTTGTTGTTGTGGCAGTTGTTGTGGCAGTTGTTGTGGCAGTTGTTACATTAACTTCTATATATATGTAGGATGACTTCCTTCAGTACTCTCTGCAATTTGCAGAATCTTAGACCAGAGGGTTAAGGGGCATGTCCTGACAAAGAGCATTAATTCCTGTATGGCTTCATATATGAAAGTATTGCCACCAGAAGAAAACAAAAGTGCTTGGAGTTAACTTCTCCTCATCTTCAGTATCTGACAAAGAGACAAGCTGCCTAAAGAATGAGAAGAGTGACTGGAAAGCAACAGTAAGTAATTTAGTCCTTTTCTTTTGGTTACAATTACGTTATATATTCCAAGAAGCATTTCAGCTGCATTCAGGAACCTGAAATGTCTCTGAAAATCTTGACCTAAGTTTAGAATTTCCATTTTGTTCTCATACTTCATCTCTCAATAGAAAAGGTGAGCACAACAAATATAATAATGGTTTACCTCAACTGCAGTAAGTCCCTCTATAAAAAAATAGTTGTCAGGAAGGGAAAAGATTAAAGAGAACACTTCAGAGTATTCTTTAGAAATACTTGAGAAGCCATGTCAGAATCTCAGAAATGGCAAGTATCATCAGTTATTAGTTTTCTGTTACCCAGTTTAAGAGAAATTTTTAACTTCTAGAAATACTGAATTTTTCTTATACTCTGTCTAGAAATCATAGTTTTATGAGTTTGTGGGTGTTACATGCACAGAGAAAACAGTACCTCAGGTGCAGAACTGGTCTATGAATGTAGGACTTGCAAACTTCCCTGAAGATTTAGCCACCGAAATGGCTCCATATGAAAAACATCAGACTATGTATTATTTCAAAACAGTCCATAGACTGAAGCAGAGGTAACAATCAAGGAAGTGCAGCTTTTTTTGGAAATGTTGAGATTTTAAAATAAGATTCAAATAAGCTTTTTTTTGGAAATGTTGAGATTTTAAAATAAGATTAAATTGCAAACAGTTGCATTAATCTCAGCCAATCTCTGTTTGAAGTGTTCTTAAAGGCCATTGCTTTGCTTGTGGTTGCTCTAGAGTGAGTGTAAAGGCATGTCAAAATGGGTGGAGGTATGAAAGCATCCTTAAAAGGACTTCTCCAGAAGAAATTCTTTGCTGTGAAGCTGCTGAGGCACTGAACAGGTTGCCCAGAGAAGTTGTGGATGCTGTATCCCTGGTAGTGTCAAGGCCATGTTGCATGGAGCTCTGAGAAACCTGGTCTAGTGAGAGGTGTCCTGCACATGGCAGAGGAGTTGGAGCTAGATGATCTTTATGGTCTCTTCCAACCCAAACCACTCTATGATTTTTTTTCTCAGTTCCCACCTACACCTAAAAGTGAAATAATGCTCTACCATTTGATATGAAGCCACATTACCGCTTTCACATTTTACTCTAGATCTATTTAACAACAGTAAAGAAGGAATAGGAGGAGAGAAATTAATACAGCACTACTATGAAGCACACTGGAAGACATAATGGTGCCCTAGGTGCAGCTGTGAAATATGACAGAAGTCTGCCTGGGAAAAGGCTCTCAGCATCAACATAGGCCTGGGATATATCCTGTAGCAAAAATATGCCCTGCTGCATTTTAAGTCTCTTGCTGACAAGACTAATTGCTCAGCTAGAATAGAGAGATAGTGGTCTTTTTTTTTTTTTGGAAGAAACCGTTTGGTTTCTGAGACTATATGTTTCACTAGTTTGTTTGGTGGGTTTTCTTTCTTCAATACGGGATCCAGGCTCCAGATTCTTCAAGACAGAATGTCTTTTTCTAGTCTTGTAACTATTCATATATTTCAGCCTGGAGCCTCACTGTTTGATAACTCTGCTTCCCTCATTTAAACAGATTAAGAAGACATCTTTATCTGTAAAATTCATTGTTCTGAAACGTTCCAAGTGCCATTTATGGTGAGTGGAACGGAATAAAGGAATTTCAAGCACTTTGTAAAAAAATCAGACTACTTAGGCCATCTCTGCAAGCATGTCACATCTCTATTAGCAGTAGTGCTGCCTGCTAGTAGTGTCTGGTTAAAAGATATTCTCATGGCTGTCTGGAAGATCAGGGATAATAATGGCAATGTAAATGAATCTGTGTTGGCCTGCAAAGGGGTATGCAGCCTTTTTTGCTTGAGTCAATAATAAAGTCAGGCCAGTGAAATCAAAGTGGATTGATGCACAGACAAATAAAAGCCCAAGCAACTGTTTGATAACCTCATGGGGTCAGCTCCTCTCCTGTCACCTCTCCCTCCTGAGATGGTGCTTATTAAGTACAGCTCAGCTTTGTCAGGCTAGGCAGACTGAAGAGAGTTTACTCAGTCCTTGAGGAAGGCTTTAGTTCCTTGCTCTGGGTTTATTGTTGCTGTGGTTACAGACACTTGAGCTGGGAAGAGCAAAAGGAGTTCAGGTATGTTTATGTGAACTCTTATGACAGTAAAATGTAGATGCATATCCTTTAGAAGGAGAACTTTAATCACAATAGGAAGGCATATGTTGATTTGCTGGGTGCATTGTGGTGGACCACTTGTTTCCTGTGAAAATGTCAGATTTGATTGTAAAGGTGAAAGAAAAGAGGGATACAACAAGAAATGCAGGAATAAAAGTTTCTGTAACACTGTCAGCCTTCTTCCCCATGGAGGAAAAGATAGTGAGGTCTATGCATGGCTGTGTTAGCTGGTGAGGAGTGTGTAGACAGGATCAGAATCTTTTGTTTGGAGAAGGCTAGAGATAGTTTTCTGTAAGTGAATGTTGAGTACATCTTAGCTATTTAAGCATGTAGTTTTGTTTTCCCTTTGTTTTGTTGAGGTCTCAAAACTCTCTGCCACCCTTTGGAGAATGTTCAAAAGGCACCAAAGAGAGAAGATGCAAGAAAGGACTACATTCTTGATGCCTATTTCCATGGCATGAGCTTGTCACCCAAGAGGAAGGAGAAGACCATGGGCAGAACTGAGAGTGAAAGAGTTTTTGTTTGGGTAACAACACTGTGAGGTGAAATCTGTGTCATCTTCTCCATCCAGAGTTTTGTTGTGCACATTTTCCATATTTGCTGTTTTTCCTGCACAGCTTCAGCTCATTATTTAAAGGGACTGTAACTTGTCCTAGCAAAAAATATCTCTAAGATGCTTCAGATAAATCCGTATAAGATTTTACCATGCAGTTTATCTAACAGTTCTGATCAGAGTCTTCCTCACTCCAAAGAGAAGCATGAATGCCCTTCCCACTGAGGGTAGCAAATGGTGCTCTCTCACCCTCCAGATTAAAACAGATCTATGACTGCTCCAGCATTTTCTTCAAGACTGCTACTTTGCAGCACACCTGCCATCTGAACATGCACTGGAAGATGGTGAGTTTTTGTGATTTTTTGGGTGTTTGTCACTTTAATAGTTTGTGGATGTAACTGCAGGCCTCACAGTGCATCCTTCCATAAAGGAAAGCCATTGAGTGTCCACCTTTCTACTTCGTAAGAGAAGATATCCCTTATGCCTTTTGCAAAATCGCTAGAAAAACAAATACATGAGTGGAGAATTTTGTTCTTGTTTGTTTGGGCACATTTTTTGATTTTTTTTTGGTTGGGACTTGTTTGTTGGTTTTATATTGTTGTTTATTCTTTCTCTTTAATTTCAAAAGCCTAATTTAAAATGCCTGATCTGTGGTGGTATTACACATATGGGAGACCAGATAAGTGTCATTACCTATGAAATATAACAAAGATTTCTGTGTGATTGATTAGTAATTAGCTTATGCAATTTCTTTTTCAGGAATTGTCTCACAGGCATATTGCCAATGAAGATGCTCAGCTTCAACACCAACCTGTTTGTGTGTGGAACCCAGCTATGACAAGACAGTACAAACTACATGCCACACAATTAAAAATTTGTTGAAATTCCCAGCCTATTCTTCTAATCTAAATTAGAAATTTCTTACACTTAATAAACTGGTCACTTCTAAATTTATTGGAGCCATAATTAAGAAACAGGCAGTACTTCTTTTAATCCATTTGAAACATATCTTGCCCGTGGCTGCTTTTCTGAGTGTCTGGAACAGCATGTGTGTCTCACAATTATTTTTCCATGGTTTACCTTTCCTTGAGCATTGATAGCTACATCTTCAGTTTCAAAGTAACTTCCTAAACTCTGGCCTATTTACCAAGCACAGGTGACATAATTGTCATGGGGAGAATGTGAACAAATACACCCTTAATTGTCTAAAATCAGATGGGGGTTCCAATGAGGCATAACTGTAACATATTCCCAGAAATGTGTTGAATACCTCTTTCCCTTGATTATCCATTTCTTTACGTTTATTTTTCTGCTTTTCTTCCCAATCCCATCTGCAGAATGTTTTTATATAAATAAGTAAATAAATAAATAAATGAAAATCCATTAAAGGATTAGGTTTCCACAATGTATTGTTAGGCACATGTAATGTGATCAAGAATCAATTTTAGAAAGTAATTTCTTGGTATGATTTTACTGTAATTTTGCTTTCCTTGAGTAATGTCATATCTGTCAAGGCAGAATGGACTGTGGATTTGTTATAATTAATCATAAAGCTCCCTTTTCTGGTATTTCATTTTTCTTCATATCTCAGAGACTGGCAGAGAAAGGGAAGAGAAACTGCTTCACTGTTAGCAAGGTTATGCAGTTTAGTGGCTTTTATGGGAGTCCTTGTGGCATAAGAAGTATGAGAAGGGACAGGAGAAAAAAGTAGATGGTTGGCTTTTGAATAGGGAGAGGTGAGCTTTCAATGGCTTCCTCAGAAGTTTTTTAGATTTCTGTTTCTCACTGTGACACTCAGTTGCCTTACAAGTTATGTCCTGAGCCTTGTTGGTCTGAGTATGAAACAAACAAAATAACTCAAGGGCTTTGATTTGAAGGTCAGTTCTCATTCCTTCACCCAGGTGTACCATCTTTGTAATGCAGTCTCACAGCAAAATGTCTGCAATCTGGCAAAATAAGTTGAGGCTTTTGCATGAACACTGAACATAGCAGGGAGAGAACTCTTTGACAGCATCTCTGTCCCTCCAGTTCAAGAAACATGGCAGCCCATAAACTCCTAGAGTGTGATGATTCACTAGTGAAGAAATAGGAAAATGATACGAGAGAGAGAGCTATTTATACATCTCTGTGTCACCACATGCTTCTTCGATAAAGAGTCTGTCTCTTTCATGTTCAAAGTGCAAACCAGCAGCTACTCAAGCCTACACCAAAGATGTTATTTTTTCTTATCCTTGCAGATGCTGTGCAGCACATGGCATGTGGAGATGACACGGACAGCTACATCTTCATTAGCACCAAAGAGTTTCCATAGGCTATATTGGTTTATCTTTGCTTGCCTCAGTAACTCACTTGTTTTTAAAAGCACAAAACAAACTTTTAATCAGGTAAAAATCCTTGTTGATTATTCTGATTCAGAGAAGGTGTAACATGTACTAGTAGCTTATTGTTACTGATCTTCCTGCATCTCTATGCCCTTCCAGTGGATTGCACCACAGCATGCACCTGCCAGCTTGGCCAACTATAGCCTCACCAGCACAGTGCAGGTGTTCTGCAAAGTTAGCATTCACTTCTTTGTTGACCTTTGGTTTTGGTGTTTGGGGTTTTTTTTATAATGATACATGTTAGAATCCTTTTGGAGTCATGGAGTTCCTACTCTCTAAAAGGAACTTATGTTTCCAGACGTGTTTATGCACCCAGCTCATGGATAAGGCTGTGATTATAGCATGCTGTTCTGTCCCAGGAACAACAAACAGGTCCCACAGCCCTCCACAACCATAAAAAGATTAGTACTTCCTTTAGCTTTGTCTGTGTGAGTTCCTACAGGATAAAACTTTTGCTCCCATCACTGTCAGTAACACATACAGGTAAAATTTGACTTATGAGAGATTTAAAGCAGTTAAATCTTTCATCATCAGTAGATGGCATCTGAATTAGAATTCTCAGCTGTGAAAAGCTGTAACATGTAGGCTCCAGAACAGCCACTGCCCGGCTCTTTTTTCCATATACAGTTTTCAGACATGAGGCAGACTAAAATGAAAAATCTGCTGATGCAAGGTTAGGATTTTTGGGAACAGGCTGGCCAGGTGTGCTTTGGTTTTCTCATTATGTTCAGTCAGGCTTCTTTGGCTGACTGCAATGCACTTTTTGCAGGTGATTTAATTTTCCTCCCTGGTACAGACTGAGTTGCAATCACCCTGCATTCAAGCAATACACTCTGAGGGGAGGAGTCACTACCAGTTTCCATTTGAGAAGCCCAGTGTGTATACAATAAAGTGCATTATATAATGTGTGTGTGATTGCATTTAAAGTTTATTTGTATATACAGTATAATCTATATGTGTTGTACTATATACATTATGCAGATAGTTTAAAATCTATACATACATAGTAGAATATATATATACCTCCTATGTATATTATATATGTGTGACACCATGACACTGCTTCTGTTAAACATCTGCTTTAATGACATTTTTCATACACTTAAGATTATTGCTTATACTTTTGCAATAGTCATTTTTCACTCTACTTTTGGGGCACCTTCATCCTTCACTCCTGCCTAGCATCAATCTCAAATGCAAAACAATTTTCTATGGACTTAATGGTTTTAATACTGTTACTTGAGATAGGTTGGTTTACATGGAAAGTTTTGTCATATTTGCAAGAATTCATCAAATTCACTATTGTTCAAATGTCAAAACTGGAACTCAACACGTAGCTCAACATGTAACTATGGAAACAGGCTGACTTGACAATACTGGAGTACCCCGTGGTGTGTTTGTGGTGCCAAGAAGCCATGCAAACCCAGCAGTGACTACTCACTTCTGTACAGTCACCTGCAGTGTATGTCCCCAGACAGAGGGGGAAACCTCCCTGCAAAACTCAGCTCATCCAGAGAGATATGAGCAGGACTGAGTCACCTCACCTTGTCCCACAGCACAACTGATGATACATGTCTGGGGAAGAATTCCTTTGTGGTGTGGAAACTACTCCTGGAAAGTCACTGCCAACATTACACAAGGGGCCATCCATGGTGTCCTGGAAGAGACCTAGGCAGAAAAATGATCAGAAAGCCTCAGCTACATGAAAGGCACTATTCTGGCTCAGAGAATTAGGAGAAAAAGCAATATTTTCTGCAACAAGCAGTAAGGAAAATCTGAAAGTAACTCCAACTGGAAAATGAGAAGGGGCATAGAGGGCCCTTTTTTTGCCAGTCCAGCTGCCAAACACTGTGCAGTGACAGCTGTGGGAGACTGGCCTCCTGCAGCAGAACCTGCCTGGGACAGGTTTGGCAGTTGTGACTCAGAACAGCGGTACAAGCACAGAGTCAAACCAGATGTTCTCTAGAAAAGCAAAGCTTGCAAACAAAACTTGGGTTACCCTTGCATCTCTTCAAGACTGGTGTGCAGATACCTGTTGGTGTTCTTGGGATGACTACCTTTTACTGTGTCAGCAAAAGCACCTAAGAGTGTTGCTGGTCTAGGGAGTGGTTCTTGTGGTTCTCCTGCTGATCAGCTATTCAAGGCTTCAAATACAGTCCTAGAGAGTACTTATCTCTGAAAGACTCTTAAAGCATATGAGCTACCTGGATTCTAGTAAGGCAAAAAAAGAAGGTAAAGCATTGACTATCACTATTCATGGCAAGCACAGTTTTTCATTCACCATACACCAGTAGTTATGCCTTTAGCATCTTGTAAAGTCCATTGGGCTGTCTCCAGAGTCTGTGTTTATCTCTTGTCCTGTTCTTGGATGGGGCATGTAGGGAACTTCAAAGATTACTTAAATTTACAGTAAATATCATGTGCAGCTCTGACATGCTAAGAACTGAGAAAACCTGTCTGCTGCTAGCTCCCTCTTTTACAATGTAAATGTCTCTGACTTGCTGTGTGTCCCAGTTTTCTTTGTGTGTGTATGGCACAGCTGTCCCCTTTATGCTGCCTTTTTCCTGATGCATGTTAATGATTTACCTGCCTTGAACAGGTCAACCATTATTTCTGTCCTCTCCCAACCCTCACAGACTTGCTTGATGGTTCAAATTACCTTTGTTCCTGAAGTGCATGGAAAGCAAGGACTCTTACTCTATGAGCTCCAAAGAAAGAAGAGCTGTTCGTGCTAACACTGTTGGCATCAACTGTGGTAAGAGCTGTTAGTTTGCATCTGGTTATTGTTTTTTGGCTTGCTTTACTTTTTCGAATGAATGACAACAGCTGTGTATTTTGAAGCCTACAGGTAACCTACTTTTTATTGCTGTGCACTCCAGTGTCACATTTTGTCTTAGCCAAGGCAGCCCTATCAGGCATGGCAAAACAGATTTTGCAACATGGGAGGAATATTAGTTGCTGGCTAAGCCACATCCCTCTGGACGAAGTCAAGACTTACTACTCTTGAGGCTCCAAGGACTGTCTGAGCAGGGATGTGGCGGTTCCTAAGGTTTGTTTGTGGTTTTTCTTGCCCAATATTTTAGGAAATAAAAAAAGGTTCTAATTTCTGAATGCTGAAGGGAAAAGGACATGATTTAATTTTGTTTTGTGATTTTCCCCTCCTAGGTGAGACATATGGTATTGCTCAATGGTTTATCATATTTTGACATATCCCTTTTGGCCAAACCCAGCGATCTTATTAAGACGCTCTTTCAAAAGCCCAGGGATTTCATCACCTGTCATAATCCTAACAATTCCAATAGAAGCATGAAGCAAATCCTAAAGGACAAGATCCTCCTCCTAATCCCCACCCTAATCAATCATTCAGTGTTACGGAGCTTCTGCAGGATCTCTGTTACAAGCTATGTTTTCCACATCCCACCATCTATTTGTCAGCCTCTCGTAACATTTCCATACTTTTAACAAGCTTTCTATGCTGGTTCTGCCTCTCGTTATCAAAAACTCCAGATTTGAGCTTTGAGCTTCTTGCTGTCCTCCAGCTCAGAGATTCCTTATGCATCTCTGCATTGACATTGACCATGTATTCATTTCACAGCGTTAGCTCACAGACCCTTCCTCTTGTGCATTTCTGTACATCATCAAATGAGGTTACTTCTTTTCTTCAATTTGTCTTCATATGCTCTCCCTACTCCTTGTTTTTGCAGAGTCTTTTGACTCAAGCAATCATCTCCATGCTAACTATCTCAAAAAGCTGTAATTTCCAGCCTTTTGTGGACTAAAGTGATAGAACAGCTAAAATGGAGCACGTGTTTATCTACTGGAAATTCCTGATTACCTTTCTTTGTGCCCTATACTTCTCTAGATGGGAGTCACGGGGGACAGTTACAGTCATCCTGAACATCCTCTAAGAGAGGAGTACTGCATTTTTTGGGGTGGGAGTTCCCTAAAGCAGTGAGGCAAAGCTGACCAGTTGTGTTTTGTTTTCAAAAAAGGAATTTTTACATCTTCCTGGTGTTGCCTTGAGTGACAGTTGCCACAGATCCCAAAGCAGCACCAAGAAGCCAGGTTGCAGTGTTCCCTCCTCCATGCAGACAGAAAGTGCTAGTGAGATTGAAATCTAGGGGCATCTGGAGAACCCCTCAACACCACAGTAGTGGGTATCACAACAGTTAGAAAACCAGTCGTCATAGGATCACAGAACAGTTTAGCTTGGAAGGGACATGGAAGAGCACCTAGTTCCAGCCACCTTACCATGGGCACGGACACCTTTCACTAGACCAGGTTGTTCAGAAGCCCTCTTCAGCCTGGCCTCGAACACTGCCAGGGATAGGATATCCACAACTTCTCTGGGCAACCTGTGCCAGTGCTTCATCATCCTCACAATGGAGAACTTATTTCTAATATCCAATCTAAACCTACCCTCTTTCACTTTAAAGCCATTTCCCCTTGTCGTTATCACTACATGCCCGTGTAAAAAGTCCCTCCCCATCTTTCCTACAGCCCCCTTGAGGCACTAAAAGGTACTATAAGGTTTTCCTGAAGACGTCTCTTCAGGCTAACAGCCCAAACTCCCTCTGATTTGCGCGCAGGGCAGGTGCTCCAACCCTCGGATCGCTCTTGTGGCCTCCTCTGGACTCGCTCACGAAGGTTCCTAACTGTTAGCCTTAGCCCTGACGCCCGGTCGAGAGAGAAGATGTGCGGAGCGCTGCGGGGCGCTGCCGGGGGCGGTGCGGAGCGGTTCGGTGCGGGGGGCAGTGCGGAGCGGTGCGGGGGCAGTGCGGGGGCAGTGCGGGG
>VWPU01005766.1:0-174010 GCA_013398955.1 Callaeas wilsoni | reverse complement strand
GGGGGCGCTCGCGGGGCGCGCGCAGGTGGGAGGGGGCGGCGCGGCCCCAGTGGGGCGGGAGGCCCGGCGCCGCCTGCCTGCCGTCCTTCCCCTTCCCCCTCTCCTTCTCCCGGCGCCTGAGGTGGGGGCGATGCGGGAACATGGCTGGCGCTTTGGCACGGCGGCAGCGCGGGGGAGGGAGTTGTGTCGGCTAGAGCTGGCTCATCCTCCCCGCAGTAGCGGCTGAGGAACGCCGCGTGTCTCCGTCGCGCCTGCGGCTCCCCTGGGCAGCCCCTTCCGTGGGGGCTCTCCGGCGGCTTTCCGGCGCTCGCACCGCTCTGCCGGAGGCTCGAGTGGGGAATCTGCCTCCAGCGTGTCGGTTCCTCGCAGCGCGATGCCTGCGGGGCGGCTCGGGCTCGCTGGCCCGGCCGGCTGCTGCTCGGAAGGCTCCGGCCGGGAGCGGAGTGCGCGGCTCCCGCTGGGAATGCAGAACAGACGGGCGGTCGCTGCTGCCGGCGGCCGGCAGGGTCCGTATCACGGGCGCGGGCAGGGACACCCAGAGGCCCCGAGCTCTGTTCTTTCTTTTCTTGCCTCACATCCTTCCTCAGGTGTGTCTTCCCGCTGAGGCTTCTCAGCACCGCAGTGGGTGTTCAGGCGCCGGTAGGAAGAGGAGGTTGCTTCTGTATTAACGACTGAGAGACAGAATTTGAGTCAGAGAGAGCAACAGAGGCAAAGCAGTTGGGAGGAATTGCTGTGAGTAGGAATCGCAGTCTTTCTGCCTTCCTTTTCGTTCTCCTGTTACGCACTGAAGCTTTTGCCTGGGGAGTGGTTAGTACTAAGTACTACTCCTTAAGTGCGCTCTTAAACTCCGTGTATTGTAACACCACGCTGGCAGAATAATTCTGTTATTATTCTGCAGCGTTTGTACAGCAGACGCTGTGACTACACAGCAGCGTGTGTAGTCACAGAAACAGTTAAAGCGCCAGGTTTGGGTAATTTAAGCAAATAAAGTTGTATTACCCTATATACAGTTGTTTGTGGTACTTTGCATAAGTAAAAGTATTTCCAGAATCAGGTCAACTTACTTGCACATAATAATAAAGCAAGTCAGGAACAGCATCAAAATGCTGACTCGAGTTTTGTATTTTAATTGCTGTATTAATAACTGGTTTTATTCAACATCTTCATCACATCACAGATAACTCACATTGTGAAAATACACGTGCTCATTCTGTCAGCTTTCACACAGGCACATGTGGAAGTACAGTCATTTGAGTAGTTCAGTCAAAATTACTCATAGATAAGTGTTTGAAGCTGTACCTGAAAATGGATATTTATACCTAGTGTGTGGGCAGCTCACATTTGCAAATTACTTGAAGACTAAGATTAGTGTGATTTGACAACAGAAAAGACTCATTGACAAACAGATTGCGTATCATGAACATTAATGACACTGCAGGGAATTTACTATATTCTTTCCTAAATCTGAAGAGAAGTCTAAGTCACAGATTATAATGAAGGTGAACTTCTGTTAAAGAAGTATGTAAACATCCATAAAGTCACACTGTGTTCAAAGGGTTCTGATTTGAGTTGAAATCACATTAGTTTCTTTGAGACTAGGTCTGCAAAAGCTAAATTAAGGTCTGTGAGTGATTTGAGGCTTGATCCAAAACCTGTAAAATCAGATAGATCTTTTGCTAATAGAAACTATTACAACTACTTTAAGATCATGGACCAGTGACCATTGTCATCTTAGAAGCACTTTGAGGAAGACAACAACTTCTTGTTGCTTGTGTTTGGTTTAGCGCAGCCACTTTTAAAAAATGGCTGTTCACTGTAGCTAAAGCATTCACACTGTCTGGAAGCAGACTTGTCCCTCTTTGCTTCCCAGTACAACATCGGTGCTAAGGAGCTCCTATTTTCCTAAAGTATTTTTTTCTTCAATTGCTCTATGGTACACCATACACTTATAAGTGATTAATTTCTTCACCCTTGTGTGACTGGAAATCTGCCAATGATGTCACTGTTTTCATTATTTATAGGTACTCCTTGTTCTTCAGCAGGGCTTTTGGGGAAGAATTTTGTTTTGGCTGTGTCAGGTTTTTAGAGGTGGGAGGAGAGGAAAAGATGTGGAACCATTTGTTCCTGAGGCTGTCTTGATATACTTAAATATCTTTCAGCAATACAATTGCCTATAATCTTAAAAGGAGTGAGTGACTACCTGGCTTAAGTGTTGAAGATTGTTGGGGAAAACAGTGTTAGCCTTGTGGGATATAGTTAATGCAGCTAGGTACACATGTATAAATCATACTGACACTGAGAGAATAGGCTCTTTTGAGATGTTCAAACTGATAAACAGAAACTGCGTGTCTGAATAAAGCCTCAGCAGGTCATTTGCACACTACATTAGGTGCTATAATTGTCCTGTTACTGTAGTATTAAATGGAACCAGTTTACGTGGAATAGGGAGAGGAGAGGTGGGTTTAACTGGTCTCTGATAACGACCATTGCAGGCGCTCTGGTGCATCCTTTTCACATTGCCTGTTTGCTCCCTGTGCATATAGGTCAAGCCTATCTGCCCATCTTTGAATATTATCACTACCTGAAAAATCCTGATTGACCCTTTAACATACTTCGGATTGCTACCCACCTCCACTTACTGCACCAGCATCATTACAGGTGCTGCCTTTAAGCTGTATCACATTTCATATCCTGTGTGTAGTACCAGAGATGCATCCAGTACTACATTTGGCACAGCATTTTCCATTGAAATCAGATTCAACTGGGAAGAACAAGTTATGCCCAAAGAGAATGAGATTACTGCATGAATACCAGAACTGAATGAATGGATTTCCAGCCAACTGAAACAGTTTTCTACAGCTAGACCTTTCTTGGGTGTGGATTCTCTGGCATCTATGATACATGAGCCCACACTTCCAAGTTTGTCTGAGGCGCTTGGAGGAGCTGTCTCTTCTGCTCAGCTATCTTTTTTTCATGAGACTTATGAATCATAAAGACAAATAAATTCTGCACATTCAACCTTTTAGTATTAATAAAAACCAGGCAGGGAACAGAAAATGAGATGGAAGGATTTACAGAAATTCTGGCATTTTAAAATTATGCAGGGTAGTCATGGAATGTATAGATAAGCATGGAAAGAAGGAACTAATAAGTCATTTCTGAGCAGATGGTGACACTGATTTCTTCAAGAGAACTGACTGCTTTCTTTCATAATACTCCCCTACTTCCTGTTCTACAATATTTCCTGGTCCTACATGTCAACAATAGAGGACTTTTTATTGTTTTCGGTGAGGAATGGTAAAACATCACCATATTTATCATGAAGAAAGGTCATGTGTTGAACATGAGCTACAACCTTTTCTTGAATGTCAAGTGGCTGTTGCTTTGAATTTGCTGTAACTGACTCTTCAGTTGAAAGATTAGGTAAAAATTTAAGGCATTGAGTAAATTCCCACAGAAATAAAACTACAAGAGTTTTTAATGGTACTTGAATCTGGGCTTCTGTAAATGAAAAGCACAAATCTAATTGCTAGGTTTACTTAATTATAACTGTTCTTAATTAAAATAAAAAAGACAATGATTGAACAGTATTTTTGTAGAAGTCATTTCCTCCAATGTGTTTTTATCTTGGAATCTAAATGTAAAACATGATAAATCAGTAGCAAATTAATTCCTAGCCAAAACATTTTGAATGGGAATGTTGTTACATAGCTTTAAAACCAAAAACTATTGTTCAGCTTATAGGAGTTTTGAAGCCTCCAGGGTTTTATGGAAAGTAGTTATATAGAAAATATGTCAGTGTGGTCTTTAGGCTTGAGAGTTATTTCTTCTCTGGTAAATTCATGTATGATTTCTTAAATGACACATACTAGAACTTTTAATTTGTGCTCAACAGGTTCATTATGTGTCACTCTTTTTCCTTCCTCCTGGTGCCAGCTCCTAAATTTACTGCTTATTGCTGCCATCAAACAACATGCTATGTATTTCTAGGTTATCTAACTTTCAAACTTTGATTCTTGAGAAAAAGCCCAACCAAGTTCTACACTGTTAAAAACACATCTTTCTGTGGTTTGATGTGACCTGGAGTTCACTTCTTAATGGAAAAGTGCGTTCTTCATGTTTTATAGCGTGAGAAAATTCACAGCTGAGCTAAATGCCACCCAAAATTATTGCAGACCAAAGAGGATTTGTTTTACTGTGAAAGATATGTAAGATATAGTCTTTTTTGGAAAAATTGAGCCATGCTAGTCATACATGTATCATAATTGCTCAGAGGTTTAAAAAATCCTCAGAAACAGGAAAAAAACCTGCCTAACACTTCAATAAAGGGAAACATGGTGCTAATTAGACAATTAATGAATCATACAATTGACTAAGCTATTTCTCTAGGTTTGGGGAGAAGAATACATAAGCCTTTCTCACCTAGAAAACTCCCACAGTGAGCCATCATTGGGCGCCACAGGATAATTTGCAAGCTTGCTGTACTATGAGCCACAAAAGGTGTGTGTCTCATTGGGAAATTGGTAGGGCCGTGTATACATGTTCATAGTCTGCATTAAAAGGATATAGACTACAGATGTGTTCTCAGAATGTGGTAGTTCTGCAGCTTTTTCCTAAGTAGCGCAAGGAATTTGAGATATCAAGGAGAATTCTTACTGTTTGTGGGATAATTCTCAAATTATGTTTGTTTACTTTGATGCTCAGTGTAAAAATATGAACAATAACCTTAGAACATCGTCAAAAATGCAGAACTTTCTTTTAGATGAATGCCCAAACTGATTATAGGTGGTATTATACTTTTGTACTGTACTTCTGAATTAGTGAACCTTGGAACAGCTTCAGCAGGAGTGTTGGGAATGTCCTCGTCCAGAAAATGTCCTCCTGATTGACGGCAGATTGTGGAGGATGGCTTCAATGTACTTGGGCAAGACTTACTGAGCATCACTTTCTAGTCATGTGCTGAATTGTTAGGCTATATATATATATATGTATGAAAGTTGTGCACGGTGGAGTTTTACATGGAGGTCACTTTGTTGAAGAGTGGATGATATTAAGGAGTTCTCTGAAGATTTGTTATCCCATATTCCTTGACAGTGTTTGGTTAGAACAATATTTAGCCACTTGTTTCCAAAAAGGCATGAATACAGAACACATCAGCTAAGTGCCTATGTGGATTTGGGCCAAATGGATAATTTGGCCTGAAGCTTTCTCTGTTTCTTCCCTTAGCAGAATTTATGGAGATACCTGCAAGGGGAAAATTCTGAAGGAACTAGGAGAGATAAAGAATATGTATGATTTGTGCAACTTAGGGCTGCTTAAGGAGACAGTAGTCTCTTCCCCTTTTTTATGACCTTGAGGATCATTTTTATGTGTAAAAGAAAACCAAAAAAACACAGGAATGTTTTCTACTTACTCATAACTATATTTCAAAAAATGCTACCATTAGTAATGATCTGATCTAATTAATTCAGTTGATTAATGGAACTTCATTCCTATATGTAAGCTCTGATGTTTTACAAACATCACAGTGGTTGTTCTCTTCCACAAAAAATAGAATTTTACGGAGTTAACATGGCAGTATAATTAAAGTAATGTCAATGTAGTTACATGGTTACTGATATGAGGAATTAAGAATGCAGTCCTCCCAAATATTTGTTTGTGGAGAGGAGTTCCCCTAAATATTCAACAGTTGTCATGATACTGGAGAATTTTCGTTTATTTTAAATTAAACTGATTGTGGTTTATAATTTGCATTCTTTATGTTTTGTAATACATGGGAGTTAAATAGATGAACTTGTTTTTCATTGAAGTGTAAATACGCAGATTCCTACTTACCGAAGGGTTTTGCCAAAGTATAAGAATTTATATTGCTTTTATTTGTACTGTTAAGCAATGGATTTGATATATATTTCTCCTTAGATTATTTTACCTTTGAGGATAGATTTCACTTTTTGCAATAGAGATTGTGCGTGTTTTCTTTGCAGTTTTGTGCCTTGCCTGAAGACGGAAGCTCCAGCAATGCTTAAAATAACTTAGGTGGTTGTGGAGACCTCAGGCAGCCATTAGTGATAGACTGCTCAGACGGACAGAATGATTCACGTCTGCAGATTTTATTGTACGTGCTGTGACCCTAGTCCTTCAAAGGCTCTTGTTCTTCAGTGTGGTGTCTTCAGATTGAAAGAGGATTCAAAATTGCCCAAGCCTAATGGAGGCATTGATTTGGGGGGCAGTGAGGTGGAGGGAGAGCATAACCGCTCTAAATGGAATGTGTTCCGGAGTGTACAGGACATCTTTGTCTCTTCCACAAACTGTCTGGGGAGTACAGTGCCACAGAGTTGTGTTTGCAGGACTGAGGAGACTAGAAAAGCAATTTTGGTACCAGGGCTTATAGTGGGATCATCGTTACATGTGTGTTAGCAGCCAGTAGGTTCTGAGAGCGATTACTAAGAGAACACTATCAAATAAGGTAGTCCATCCAAACAATTAGCATTTCAAGAGCAATCTTTACTTTTGATTTTTTTGTTGTTTTATTCTGTTACAGGGTCATTAATAGTGTGTAACAGCAAAGATTGTTTCTTCAAGAGTACATATTTATTTTTATTTACACTGCTCCTTGGTCAGTCAATACTTCATTTCCTGACATCTGCTGTTCTATTACTCTTCTCCCCACTCCAGCCTTCCTTTCCTTCCTTTTATATATTTTCTTATAATCTATTTTCTTTTTCTCCTTGCTTTCACTGCTTTCAACTTCCTTCCCACCTCTTTCCTCCTTTCTTCTTAAATTGAAGATAAGAATGTCAGAAGTTTTTTTCACTCCCATTGTTAGTTTTAGTATAGTAGTTAAGTGGTACGATTTTCCTACTCTTGCTTCTAAATATTTTTATGACATTGATTCAGTATCATAATGGATGATGAAAAATATGTAATGTTTCACTTACAGAATTAAAAAAATAGCCTTTAACAACTGGCAGAGCCATTTTCATTTGCAATAAGCCCGTCTGGGTGCCTTATGCAATGTAGTCTGTTTTCTTCCTGTGAGGGGAATTAATAACATCTCATTTCTCCTTGTCTGTGAAATTTAATTAGTTAGCAAAGATGTATTTAATGTTCAATTCTTTGGAAAATGCATTTGTATGCATTCTTTGCACAGAGCAACACCAGAAAAAGTCTAATCTCACATTCTGTAGCACAACCCCCACACTCCCACCTGAAAAAAAAAGTCAGGCAAAAAAAAACCAACCCAAACATATTGCTTATGCCAGAACCTACAGTTTAGAAATACTTTGACAAGCATAGCTGAGCATTTAAGTAACTATTTAAATTATGAAACAGAGCTGAGTAAAAAGCCCAAAATAGATTGGTTTTGCTTTTATTTACAGAATTAATAATGTTTTAAACTTCTGTGGAGTGTAGAATTTAAGAGTTTGAGCCAGTGCTACAAACATATTAAATATCTGGCTCCTTCCCTTTTTATTTTTTGTTTTTTCTTTACTTGCATAATAGTTGCTTGGATCCCCTTAGAATTCTAATGAAGAAAAATTGATTTATTTCATTTTCTTTGGAAGTGACCGAAGTCCTTTAAAAACACATTTGAGTAATACCATTAGGATCATAATGTGAAAATAAACGGCATCCTGTGCGTAAATTGAATGGTGATTGTTTGGATCAGGCGTAGATGGAGCATGTTTAATGTTTAATGTTTAATGTCAGTTATCTTAGGCTGATCATTTCCCTTCCAGGAAGGCCGTGTTTCTTGGACATCAAAAGTCTCCATTTGCTGCTGAGACCAAATGCCTCACACAGCACCTTGTCTTTGGAATCTGGGTGTTGTAGGAAGGTTGGCACAGGTCTCCCATTGCTTTCACCAGTGTTATGGTGCAGTTCTCTTCAACTTTTTTCATCCAGGGAATCAGAAGGTCCATGTGACTTATCTCCTTCTCTGTGTCCCAGTGTAGGTTGTACTTTGGAGTATGGTATAGCATCTTCCATGGAAGGGAAGAATGTCGGTTACACATTAAAAACATCAGATGGGGCTTACATACATGGTTACACTGTCAAGCGAGTTGCAGCTGGTCTGAAAAGAATTTTAAGAAAGAACCAATGTAGTTTTAGAAACTTGGGCTCCTGTGAGGAAATTCTTACTGTGCAGCTGTCAGAGTGAACAGCATGAGTCAGTGCAGGATTGTGATTAATGAGCAAAGAGGAAGCACTTCATAGCTGGCAGACTCACACCCAGGGAGTACCTCTGTGTCCAGGGAAAGGAATTGTTAGAAACGTGCACAGGCCAAAATTACTGAAATTACAGGCATTTTCTTCGCAGGTGTTAGGGCCACGGTGTCCCCGAAAGCCGTGCGCCCTGACAAGAGGCCACAGTGCGTGCTGCTGTAGATGATGTCCTTAAGGGATGGCATTTTGCTACAGAGTTAGGCCAGTACTGACACTGAAAGTGAATATAACTTGCGGAGTATGTCTGGCAGTATGCAGCCAAGTCTGGAGCAGCAGTCCCTTCCATGGCACCCTCGAGCAATGTCAGTCAGCAAACTCTTGGACAAAGAGCAATAACCATCCTTAAGAGGAAAGGTGTAGTGTGGGTGTTGGAGGGAGAAGCTGCTGAGCACGGGTCCAGCACTAGGATCACACGAGGAAAGCAAATGGGAGATTTGTACTCTGTTCCTTTATCATGGAGCTAATTCAGTTTTACAACCTTTCCAGCCTTGTAATGAGTTCACATTGTCAGGTTTGCAGCACAGTTTCCGCTCTTCTGTGGGTTAGGCCTTCAAGTTAAGCCTCATTTGCATGAGATAACAATCTTGAAGTGTTTCCAAATTAAATAATTTTTCCACCTAGATATTGTACTGCAAAATGAAGATTGCATCTAGTTATCTCTCTCAGGACATGAGAGTTTAAAAGGAAAATTTCTTTAACCAGAAATAAAGAATTCAGGTGTAAGAGGGTACCATATGACAATTAGTATTTTCATTATTTTATCTGTAATGTTTAATATTCAGTAGCGATTTCACCTGTATTATCTATATTTCTCAAGAGGCAGAAGTGATCCACAAAACAAAAAGATGGATAATGGTTAAATAGCAGGAGCAGAATGTTCACTCTAGTCAACAGGAGCAATAGTTCATTCTAGCCAACAACATTAACAGCTCTGTGACAAAAGAGAGGAAAGGTGCAGATCAGAGAATGGGTAAGGCTGGAAGGTTATCTGGTCCAACCTCTCTGCTCAAGCAGGGTCATCCTAGAAAATGTTGTACAGGATTTTGTATCTGGATGGTTTTTGAAGTCTTAACCTTTGCAAGTTCAGCAGTAGAGACATTGGGAGCCATGTGTCCATTGAAGTTTCAAGACTGACTCTAGAAAGAATTGTGAATCTGCTGAGCTGGACAAAGGCTAGACATGTTCTTCTGTGCTAGACCTGCCTTTCTAGAGGGGAAAGCTGGGGTTCCAGTATTTCTGGTGAGACTGTCTTAGGAACTCAGATTGTTGATGACAGAATTATTTTCAGGACTCCGTGCTGCAAGAAAAGCCTTACTTGGAAGATGATTTGGTATCTCAGCTAGACTTTGCTAGGTTTTTCTGATGTGCAGTTGTGGCATATTCAGGGAAAATGCAAGTGAAGCAGGAAGAAAGATGGGGTGAGAATATAAAAACATGGAAAGGAAACACCTTTAGCTATAAAGTACAACTTCTTTTTTGCATAACTGCTGTTCCATTTGTTGGAAAGAGCGTTGTCTATGAATGGTTTCCATTAGAAAAAAAACATTTTGATATTCCAAACTAGCTAGAGACAATGGAGCTATTAACATGTACTGGATTTGAGTGGTTTCAAGAAATGGAAAATAGTAATGTTGTAGTATCACAGTGGATAAAGTACTAAAAGTAAATTGGAAAGAACAATGTGGTTGTTATAAAATCCTTAACATCTTTTTCTCTAAGTATTTCAGAGTTATCTAAAGCAAATTAGACTTAGGATGATTACAGAAATAAGGCTGTCACATGAAGAGTGTGTTGTTAACAAAGTCCAATAAAACAATATAAAATTATTCCTTCATCAAAGCACCATAAACTATTAGGGTTTTGATATGCAGTGTGGACTCTGACTCATACAAGCTAAAGCTAAATAGAACCTCTCTGTTATGATCAGAGAAGAAGGAGAGTTCTCTGGAGTATAATTCAGAGCAGCTATTTTTTTATTACTAGCCACAGATAGCTTCCCCAGCCTCTGACAGGCTTTGCTGTAGCAAGATTTTTTCCTCTGGTATGTCTGAGTGAAGATCACATAAAAAGGCAATGTGGGGCTGCATTCTTCCGATGGTGTGGCTAACTCAGATTAAACTGAAAGCCCTGTATTCTTATTAAGGTCTAGAAGCTGGTTTATGGCCCTCATTTCTTCTCAGTTTCAGCTGTGAGTTCATGTTAAAAAAGCTGATACACCACTGTTGTCACCTAAACAGCTGAGTTGCTATAGCTGGGTAAAATCACCAGTAAGCAGAATTTTCCCATTCGTGACTTTGCCTCATCCTGCTCTTCCCTGTCCCTCTTGGGATGCCCCTGTGCAAATGGAGTGGATTAAAACTTCAAACTTTAAATAACTAGTGTATATTTGGGTTGTGATATGCTAATAGCATAAATATGTCCATTTTCACTTGTTCTTGATATTCTTGCTATTCAGATATGCCACCAGTTTCATTTCATTTCTCCTGAGCAGTAGCTGGGTCAAGGACAGCTACAAGCTCTTACCATATTGGGTACACTAAAATATTCATGCTGAATCTGGGTGACAAACCAAACTGTGTTTTGTGCTTCATTAAAGTAATTAGTTCAGACTATAAGGAGGGTACCACTAGACTTTTAATGTGATGTTGGTTTCATGATAAAAACTAGGGAAGAGTTTAAAATCAAATTCCATCACATGATATTGGGAAAAGTCTATGGAAATAAGAATGCAGGTGTGAAAACCTTCAAAGTCATCATGGATTTAGACGTGTGTTGGAAAAGTGACCACTCTCTCATCTCTTTCACAGGTTGGATTTAGAGACTCATTAATCTGGTCTCAGTAAAAATGGTATTTAATATAATACAGTATTGCCAGTCAGTTTCCAGTGTTGTCCCTTAAAATATGTTCTTTACTTAAAAGATTGTGTTTGCTACATCTGAGGATATACACATCTCTTGTAATTATCATGGCTGCTACTGAGGAATAAGGTTTTACAAAGATGCTTTTAAGATGAAATTTTGAGTGTGAATACTCAACTGGTAAAAGAAGCTATGCTTAAATTTTGATATTAGAAATTCCTCTTGGCAGATGAAATCATATTTGCTAGACATAAATAGTTGTGATAGGAAACAGTACTTTTAAATTTGTGCATGCTAGTGATTTCAAATGGAAAAAAAAAACTAAATCTAATCTATTCCAAGATGTTGTTTCATAGCGTATAGTCTGCTTGCTTTATTTATATTCTGAAACACTTTCATGTTGAAATACTTTGTAAACATATGCTAAATAAGATAACATATATTTAATCCTGTATCTACAGCTTTCCAAGAAAAAGTGTAGGCTGTTTAACATGATAATTCTTTCATATTTTTATTTCTCTTCCTTTTAAAAATCTTTTTCCTCCAGCCTTCCCTTTTTTTTCTCACTACAAAATTAGTGTTTTAGAAGATGCTAAATAGCTTCTTTTTTTCCCAAGGCACAAAAACCGTTAGCAATTCTAATACTGTTTTTCAGGAAAAATAACAATTTGGATAAACCACTCACAAATAGTGAGCTATGCATTGGTATTTTTTGAGTCATGTTAATTTTTTGTTGTATAAAACCAAGATTGCTGTTAGTCTGCTCTTCACAGCCTAAGTAGAGTATTGATGCTATGATCTCTAGCCTGTGTTTTGATCATGCTATGGCCAAGTGTTTTAAAGTTAGCTCAGGTGGTTTTGGACTACCCTGTGCTGGAGAGAGTTTTCCTCAGAATGGTGCCTAATGGAGGCCTTATGCCTGCTGGTCCAAACTTTTTGTCACTGTCTGGCATACAGAGTAGATTGTGGCCATGACTTGTGGTTGATGTCCCCAGATAGAAGATAACAGATGTCTTAGTTTCATATGTTGCTTTAACTTGCCTGCAAGTCTGCGAATACACAGCAAAATGTGTTCCTGTGAAGAGAACACAGGTTGGTTTAATCACTGAAGATCAAAGAAAGTTAGAAATTGCCAGCTTTTCCAGCAGGAACTAAAGTGTCTGGCTAATTGAAATGCAGTGTCACTGCTAGATGCCTAAAAATTTCCTAATACTGATCAATCTTCCTCTATGGCAGGAGATTGGGATAGATACTGTAAAAATGATGCGTTCATCGAGTGATTCATTAGCCGAAACTTGAAAGTCCAGTGCATCTCTTCACTCCTGTATTTTTCCGAAGTTGTTTTTGTCTCCTTATATTTTCTGCATTAAATATTTTAAATACTTTTTGTACTTTCCAATCTGATTAAAACGTTATGACCACTGTTAAAATAAATATTCCGACATATGCATTAAAATAATAATTGTACCCAAACTCAGTTTACAAATGTCTACTTGTTAAGGAATAAATATGTATATGTTTTAAATTGGACTATGATCAAGGGAACACATTGGAAAGTGACGGTAAGACTTTTTTATTATTATTACTATAATTTTCTTTTTAAATATTCAATGCTATCAGTATATATAATATGCTTACACTGGCACTGTACCAGAGTAAGTGGGAAGGCCAGATCCATACCCAAACAACTCTAATAAGTATCAATATCTGCCTTAGAAGGTAGTGAATGCAAAACACTCCCTCAGTTCAAAGATGTGGAAATTCTGTTCATTGTTTTAATGTATTATTTGGCTTAGTGAAATTTATTCATTGAAAAATTTTGATTCTTGTATTGATTTCTGTGTGACTCAAGGGGGTTATTTTTTCAGCTGGAACAGTGTCTGCACACTGATCGAGTGTCTCAGCTGAGTGAACACTTTCCAATTCAGATGATGCATGAACAGGGCAGTATAAGGAATATGTCATGAAATAAGACAACTGTGTTTGTTGTTAAACTTGGTGACAAAGTAATGATCCAAAAGGGTTAATATTGATTAACTGGTTACTCTTATATTTCTTTGTAAAACATAAAAGCTTGGGTTTTGGGGCTTTTTTCTGAAGCCATTTTTTGAAAGGAGAGATGACGGAATCTTGTGAATTTGGGAAAGTCATACTGCAGTGAGGTGCTAGGCTGCCTGTAAAGACTCGAACCAGATTTTAAAAAAAAACACGACAAAACCAATGTCCAAAAATGGTAAGAAAATGACACACATAGGATATTAGAAATATTTTTATTTTTTTCATCTTTGTGCAAACTAAGTTAAGTTTGAATATTAGAATCTCTTGCAGTCTCCTGATTTAAGGTCTTTGTTTCTCTGAAGAGACAGCTTGAAAGCCAGTGCCTAGAAATCAGGAACCAAGGGAATAAGGCATGTCTCACTGCTAAAAGATGTTATGAAACACTGTTCATTCACAGTACCCCTCCTTCCTCTCCTTTAAAACTGTCAGTTTCATAGATGTTATCTTATTTTACAGGCTTTCAAATAATCAGTGAGCTGTTTGGAAAAATGTGCCAGTATGCAGTGCTGCCAGTGCCTATTAGATACCATGTGAGCATTTAAAGGTGACTCGCTGTTTAGGGGCCTAGTCTGTACAACAGAACATAGAGATTGTTTGTTTGTTTGTTTTGGTTTTGGGTTTTTTTAAATAGCTATACAGATATAAAATTTACATCTGGATGATCAAACTGCAATCTCAGAATTCTTGAATGGCTCTGGAAGCCTGACAGCACGACGTTGTAGAAAGAGGCTGATTTTTTAACAGATGAATGGTTAGGGAGCCTTGTGACTGCAGTGGTAAAAGTGCAAGAGTGCAAATGTGAGATGTACGTTGGAAAAGCATTAGGTTGTCAGAGGTTTGTATTTCCATAGCTTGATGAATGTACCGTGAAATCAAATAGTGTAACTGATATGCTCACTTTTTAGCTTGAAATCAAGTTTTGGAAGGCCTTTTCTATGATACCTATTTTATGAAAAAATGTCACTTTTCTTTTTGTAAAGCAAATAAATACAAACATATTTACATAGGGTTTTTTGCATCCTTTTTATTAAGGCTTAAATTTTTATAGTGGTTTAGAAAAATATCTTGATAAAAATAAGTTAATCTATTTATAGTCTTTAATGCAAACAGTGTGTTTGGGTCTTCCTTTAATTTTTAGACCTTGACATGATAGTAGATCCTCGAGGTCTATGATGGAAACTGACTTTGCTAATGTGTTGTTCTTCTCTTGAAAGAGTAGTTTTCAATTCTTTGGAGTATCTCTCTGGACTGTGCATGGATCTCTTGCCAAACACACTGGTCATTTGACTGTGAAAGAAAGGTTATTAAGTGTCTATTAACTGGTTTGTAAAAAATTTACATCCAATATTATGGCAAGCAAAATGTGAGTTGAGAACAAGCATGTAATTTTTTTAAAGAAATTTAAGAAAAAATGAATACTAATTTTAGGAAGTCTAACTAAGGTACAAATATTCTTTGGTATGTATGGTGATCATTTCTTTTCCATCAACAGACACATGGCTAATCCTGACCCTTGTGATGTAAAGTTTTTCTAAAAAGTCACAGACTGCCTTGGGTTTTGGTTCTGAATTAAAATAAAATGTTTTTTAAAAGCCCATTGGCCTTGAAATGGATGTGAACTGAAAGATTTTCAGTGAGTGAAAATGCGTAGTGCATGGAAGCAGGGCACAATTTCACAGGTATGTGCAGCTTTGATCAGCAGTGGGACTTCTTGTGTAAGAAGCTGCTTTTTATCTTTGCAACTCCGTTTTGAGCTGGAAAGAAACAGCCTACTTACCTTGGCCACAAATACATCCATTTTTTTGAAGCAGTCTTTCACTATAGACTCATGGCTAGTGTTACGTCTGGACTTCAGCTGTTATTTTAATGGAAAAGAAAAACAGTTTAACGATGACAAGTAAATAGCAGTTCAAAGAGTGCCCTCTGATGGACGTGGTCATCGACTGGGGGCACTGTAATTCTGCTGCCATATGCAAGGCTGCTGAAGGGGTTAATGCTAAAAGTCGTGCAGAACACGCAGTGTCTGCAGAGAGATCAGGAAAGGAATATGTCAGTGTTCAAGGCAAGGCAAGGCAAGGGTCTGTGGATCTTTTTGTTTTGTGACAATACTGCTCTTGTATGGTATGCTGTCTGGAGGAAACAGATTTCAGAGTAACCGCTGGTCATTGACATTCAGTGTGGCAGACGTACAGACGTGATTCTGTTTGATCAGTAACACGAAATAATCACTGATGTGCATGTGTGTATATATACATATATATATATATACATATATATATATATACACACACACACACACATATTAAGCAGTAGTTATTGTCCAGAGCTGCGCAGAGGCCTGAGGCCCGGCCTGGTGGGGAGCAGCAGCGTGGGTTTGGAGGTCAGCGCCTCTGTGCTCGTTCTGTGCTGTGCTGGGGCGGATGCGCAGCCACGGAGCGCTCTGTGCCCTGCGGAGCGGCAGCGCCCCGGTCCCTCCGCGCAGCACAGATCGCGGGGCCGCGGTGTGCGTCTGCCTGCCCAGCTCTGCGCTCCCGCACGTCTGCTGGCAGGTCCGGTGCCTGGCACAGGCATTCCTTGCGAGGCAAGCTACAGTAAATCTGAGGCTTTGTCCTCTGTAAATAGTTCTTAAGCTGACCCCAACTGAGCTAACTATTTGCGCATATGTCTAAGGAGTTTACTCAGCTCAAACAGCCTGAATGCAGACCTAAGATTTTTTGCCTACGACTTCCATATAATTATTTATGTCAGCTTGTCTTGACAGAAGTCATCATTATTTGAGGAAAAAAACACATGAAATTGATATTTACTTAAAATAATAAGTACTTCTGTTTAGAACTAGTGCAGTCTTTAAGGAGAAGAAATTTAAATACTGGGTTTTAGGCATCACATCTATAAATAAGCCCATAAATATAATGTGTGAATTTAAAATTACCTGTAGCATACAGGTCAGTAAAAGTTCTAAAAGATACCTGTCATTACTTTAAAACATATGATTTAGGTATTGTTATTTGAAAATGTAGTCTTTTAAGTTTTCTATTGCATTTTCACCATTTTATTAATCATTAATATCTGAATTATATATCATGCAGTGTAAATAAAAAATACTTACACAAGTCTTGAGCTGAGCATGAGCCTCATACATTCCTCTTAGAAAAGTGTTCTTGTTTTGAAAAGGAGTGTCTGCTCTCTTGAAAAACTCAGCAATTTCATGTACTATATGAGCAATGGCCGCATTATCATATTTAACCTATGATGACAAAAAAAAAGTATAGACAAATTTGGTTTCTGAAGTTTGCATTTAAATGTCAATTAATTTTTCAACTACCTGAGTCTGGTTATTGTAAGTTGTTAAACAATTTTCACCACTTTCCTGTGCTTTTCTAAATTTTTTAGTACAAAAGTTCTAGCTAGTAATATGCATTGCAAAACTGGTATTTATTTGAAAGTCAGGAATTGCATGTTCAACTTCCAGTCGCAATTCATAAGTTGCTTCTATTCGAGTTCCTTTCATAAGGAGGACCCCTATTTTGTAACATAAATATATCTTGCATCTTGGCCTGCATTTATATGCTTAGATATTTACAATGTATGAGCAACAATCAATAAAAGGCCAAGAGTGAAAAGCAGATCTTTTGCATTCTGGCCCAAGACATCAGACGGTGCAGGGCTTTCCTCCCAGGCAGTGTCCCTGTCTGATGAAGGGCAGCTCCCTCTGCCTCGGAGAAGATGAAGTACAGGAGAGGCCAATACTGCCATCCATCCCTTTTGTTTCCTGGGTGCATTTTAGAAGATCCATTGAAGAGGTGAGCTGGAAACAGGCAGAATGAATTGCTGGGGTGCAGTACCACATTCTCAACCAGTACCTTATTTTGTGGCATTGCAGGCCTGGACTGAAAGGGAGCTGTGCCCATGAAGTGATGTATGTGCCAAGTAGTACATAAAATTCCCCCTGCACTGCCTCTGTGGGACCTGCTTCTGACTGAAACTGAGGCCAGCATGCTGTTCTGGTGATTTCCAGGCTACCAGACTGATTCCAACTAATTTTTCCCCTTTAAACAGCAGGACTAACAAGAAAAATCTAACCCTTTTCTTGTAAAAGTGGCATCGTGACTTAAATAATAGGAAAAGGAAGGAAACAGTGATTTCCATAAATAGCCTCTTCAGGAAATAATTTAGACTGAAAAGTTGACAGTCAGAGTTATCATTTAAGCCTGTAATATAACGTGGCACAATTCTAGTGTAAAAGTCTCATGACAAGATGCATAGGCTGTGTGAGGTACAGCTGCTACAGAGAGATACTGTCAAGTACATGTATTTTTCTACTTACTGCTTTCAGCATCTGCTCAGGGAAACACAAATCTTCATTGCTCATTTCCTCACACTCCAAAGAAAAGCCTCTTTTGTTCTTAAAGAAAACATAATCATAGAAACTATAAGCATGTGCAAAACCAGGTTTATTATGTAAAAAATTCATGGAAGTCACTTCTCAGTCGGTTTCTTAACAATGAAGTGTAAAAGTGATGACATTGACAGAGGACATTGTATCTCATGAGTTTGAAGAAGATTCATTTGCTTCCCAAGCCTGTCTGAAATAGGAAGAACAGCTCCTTGTTTCACCTTTTCTCAAATTTTCCAGGGATGTCAATATGTACAGAGTTGAGGAAAGAGCAGGCCACGAAAGAAGCCAAAGTGGGAAAGGAAACATGCTTTCCATATAGCTGATCTCAAAAACAGCTGCAGAGAGTATTTGTACCAAAAACTTTGTGACTGTGGATGTCTTTTTCTTTCAGTGGGGTTATGTCGTGGTAAAGTACATTGCGGTGTTACAGTTTCAGCTGATGCCAATTAGAAGGACTCCCAGATGACTCTGTACTCTTCTTGGGAAGGCACACAATATATTCAATAGGATGAGTATGAATTAAAAAATCTAAATTTAAGATTTTTGGCTTTGTAGAGAAGGAACATCTGACCCATAACTTTTTAATTATGTGGGGAAAGAAATTGTAATCTGGCAGTTACGCAATTGAGAATTCCTTACACCTAAACTGAAGAAAGATGGGAAACGACACCTATAGATTGTGGCAGTGTTTCACACTTTGACTTACCAGTTCCTCAATGTCCTGTAAAAGCTCACTCCACGGCACACTTTGGAAGCACTGGTGGCTGTTGCGTTGGGGGTTACCAAGGGATGTAGCAATAAGGCAGGCAGTTAAGAGGAAGAAGCAGCTCCCAGGGCAATGCATTGTCTGGTTCTGGAACCAGGAGAAGAAGACAGAAGGCTTAATAAAATCAGGAAGATTTTGCAGTTTTATTAAGTCATACAAGTGTAGGTGATTGTTGGCTTCTGCTTGTTCACTGTGCTCTGTATTTATAGATGTGCTGTGATACGCCTAACAAGTTCAGATCTTATGGTGGAACGTTTGAAAGTTAAATACATTTATCCAATTAATAAAGAGAAAGAAACCCCTTTTTTAAATACTATTTATATAATATGTAAAGGGTTGCATGTGTGTTTGTGTTGTTTTTTTTTTTAATCCATTTCTGTTTTTCTGAAATACATATTTCCTTTTATATTTCCATATGGAGAAACACATACAGTATCTAGAAAACCGGCATTACTTGCTGTAGTAAGTTTGACTAAATATAAACTATTGCCTACTAAATAATGAGTTAAAAATGAGGAGATTTTCCAGTTTTCCAACAGTTTGCTGTAACTCATAGTAACCTGTAACTTTGCTGCCTGTAACTCATAACATGATTGAGAGCAGTTGTTTCTAAATATAAAGCTGTATTTTAATCAGACTTTTTTTCATAAACTCATTTTGCATTACAGTTGTAAAGTAAAAAGGAAAAAAATGAAATTAGTAAATTAATCTCATCTAGAAAAACCAGTAATAAAATCAAAGAAGCCTACCTTGGGGATAATACTCAGCTCCTGGTGGTGCACTTCTGTAGGGCTCCTGGGGTACCATTCTGTCAGCTGAGTCCCTTTTAAATAGTCTTCTCCCACTTCTATTAATCTCTGACCACCTACTCCCAGTAGATGATGCAGAGTGAAACTATCTTCTTTCAGTATTCCATCCTTTCAGGTGTGTTGATTTCCAGGCAATAGAGAGGCTGTATGTGGGTGGCACACTTTGAAGGTTTTATTTAAACAGAAAAATCCTACAGTCTGTAGAACAAAATGTTAATTTTTATCCAATTTTATTTTACAACAACTTTATCGTAAACAGTTTATAAATATTCACATGCAAGTGATAAAATACACAGCACATCATTCTTTTATATGAACAGTATTGTCTTCTTTACAATATGAATGTAGAATTTCATATAACTTACTCCATGTGGTTTATAGTTGTATAAGTAATATTGAACAGTAAAGTGTTTAACTCTACTCTTTCTATGTGAACTTCTAACTTCATAGTTCTATAACTATTATATTTAGTTTTGAATATAAAACACAAACTCATATGCACACACATATATGTCACATGTATGTATATATAGACACGTGAATTGCAGAAGTTGCACCAAGTACTATGAAGCAATCTGCAGAAGTTTTTATTTGACTGCAGGTTAGAGGTACTGAAGAGAATTAACTTCCAACAGAGCTAATCCCTACAAAATCAGAAAATGTAAAAATAGTAGTAGTAAGAATAGTATAACAAAAATAAAATTTCATTACATTTCCTGCCCGAGGGTTTTAAATCCCATTAACACTCAAAGCAGGTCTAGCATCCAACAGTATTGTTCTTGTTATTTCATACCTGTCAGAGCTCCCTCATACTTACTGCATAAAGTTTCTCTGTGGTAGTTTGGCCAAATGTTAAGCACGGCATTGCTTGCAGACAGAAGGGGAATTGCACCAATTTTTTGAAGCTCTTTCTGGATGGGTTTTGCTTGTAATTTTAGAAGTCCTTAGATACCTAACATCCAGCTTCTGGAAATAACATTAAGATCATATTTTTAATTTTCATCTGTAATATTTTGTCAGTTTGCTCCTTTACAGAATATCTGCCCATTTTTAATAATTTTACTGTAATAATGCTAGTGGATTTCATTTCTCTATGTGCCATTCATAAATCATCAGGATCTGTAATAAACCTAACAGCTGGAATTAAGGGCAACTTCTGCCACTTCTGCCACTTGTCTGAGAATAAGTAGTTAGATGGGTGTGGTAAAACAGGCTTCATTTTATCTTGTCTTGGAGATGTCTCATGAACATCTTTTCAGCAGTAGATTCTGGATACAGGACTTGAATATCTACCATAAGATACCTGCAGCCACTAGGGAAGGGCAAAATTGAGGATTCTGCTGTCTTAGCACAGTGCCATGTCAGGATTGAGTAGAGGGCAGTGGTACTAGGGAATAGTGGGCATCAGTGCTGGAGGCTGGAACGTTTTCAGACTTGATTGCCCATTTCAGTGTGATCACACCTTTCACTGTGAGGCCCCCTGACTACCTAACTTGATGCTGCAGATGTGGACCTAAATCGTAGGGATTCATTTATGGTCAGGATTGTTATATCAGTTGTGTAGTATCTTGTGACAAAATCATCACTATTCCTTCCAGAATTTTATTGTGCCTCCAATAAAATTTGATTTGACTGCTTTGGAGAGTGTATTCAGGGAAGGAGTGTGGTGGGGCTGCAGCTAAAACACATCAGCTTTCAAATGGTTTTTCTTTATGTCGTGTGTGCTAGTAGAGGTTCTTTCTCAGAAGACTGATGGAATAACTATATTGTGAGCCTCCAGTTCACCTCTGTGAGTGTCTGTAATCATCTGTTAATGAAGGAATTAAAATATGTTCTCTTGAAGAAAAAAAGCACAAAAAATGAAGAGAAGAAACAATACATTTTTTCTAGGTGTGTAAATAACCTTGTTTGAACCTACAAATCTTTCAATACCAGATTTTTTTAACAATGTATTTCCTTTTAAAATGAGACTGTCTTAACAGCATAAATGCTACTTGTGTGTTGTTAAAGTGATAGACTTTGCTAGGTGTGAAAGATGATTGACAAATGTTTGTGTTTGAAAATTTGCCACTTCAATTTTTCCACCAGGCTTAGCTTTCAACATTAGGCTTCACATTTCAGGATAATATAATTTCCTTTTGTGCACTAGAACTCCATTAGTGGACGGGCCTGGCACTTGAAATGCTTTAGCTTTTTTACTTTAATATTTTCTTCCTGTATTGTGGTTTTCCTTTATAAGGTTCTCAGCACTGATGTGGTAAAACTTTTGCTCTGCTGTGTTTCTCATTAAATTTGCAAAAAACCAAAAAGACTTGTAAAATAATTAAATAATGAAAAATATTTCACAGAAAATTTATTGATCATAAGAACCAGAGTCTTTATTGTGTTTTGGCCCCTTTCTGCTGGTTTGACAGAGGAAACAGCAGCTCATTTTCTCAGAATGAGTTAACGGAATAGTGTCAGTGTCACTATGGAACTATAGAAATTCCTTGTGCTGGAAGGTCCCATTCTGTTTGGGATTGATGGGAGTGTTTAACTCCACTGTGTGTGGGAGGGATGTTCCTGCTCTGCCCCACCTCTTTTTTTTTTTTTTTTTTAAGTTTTTTTGAAAAGGCACACCTTGCTGTGTGAAACATGACTGCAGAAAGTGAAAGTGACATCTGAAAGAAAGTCATTTCCTGCTCTTTTGAAAAAGGAACCCAAGCTTAGTAATTAGGCATCTAACTTTACCACTTGGAATTTCAAAGTAAAGACCTGTAACTGAAATGATAGCATCATAGCTCTCAAAAAACAGTTTGCTTTCACTAGTTCTAGAAGATGGATAGTGAGGCAATTATTAGCATTTCTTAGGCCTCATATAGATATAGGTTTTATGTTGTCTTTAAGACACCAAAATGGAACTTGGAAGATCTGGACATTCAGACTTTGTATTTTGGTGACCTTTGTGCAATCACTTTTTCTTTACTACTTTAATCCTTATCTCTAGAAGAGTGTCCATAGGGAAATTTAGGATTGTGTCGAATTGGGAGAATTTAACAGAAGGGTTTCTGTCTGCAGAAAGCAACCCGAGTATTCTTAGAGAGTAAAACAGAAAAGCCTAAGTGAGAGCTTGTGTTAGTAGCAGAGCCAAGAACAGCAATGTCTCTGGAGACAACAATGGACCATAATCATATCTTTCCTATCATATTGACCTGTAATCATTCCTACCATTCCTAGTGGAGAAGGCTGCAGCATGATCTAAACCATGTTTACATGATATACATTTCCATTTTTGGTTTTCACAAGGCAGTGGTCTTGCAAATTCATCATAGCTTGGAATGATAAATCCTAAAACGAAAATATTTACCAGGAAGAGGAGAGAATGCTAGTATTTTGTCTCTGCTATAGGTAGCTGAGCTTCATGGATAAGAAATTCAGATTGCTTAAAAAAAATAAAAAACAAACAAATCTATTAAATTGTCTCACTTTTTGACTTCAGTGAAGTTTTATAACATTTGTGACAATCAGGACATGAGAGTCCAAAGGATGAATGTAGAAGACCAACAGTGATTTAATAACCTGACGTTATGATTATGGGGTTTTAGGAATATTTTATTTGACTGTCAGTATTGTCTTGTTTCAGCACACTACATTTAAAAAGAAAAGGCAAATGTGATTAAATTTGGATTGCATACCAGTGTTTAATTTGCTTTGAAAGGAGGGTATTGTTTGAATACTGAAGTATTCACATACTCTGAGTATGTGGCATCACTGGGTGGCAGGGGTAGGCTGTAAAGAGTGACAGTCATGGCAACACATCACTCCAGAGATCTTGTACCTTTGTGTTTGTAAGAACCTGAAGGAACTTCTCTGCATCTCAAGAACTTTTGCCGAGACTGATGACTTCCTAATTTCACTAGGGCCAGGCTCTCCAGGGTACTTAGCACAGCTGTTTTGAGAGACACTCTGCTATAAAGGGACCATTTTAAAAATACCAATATTTAATAGTCATTTTACAATCTCTTGGATTCTCAAACAATTTTCTTATTGGAGTAGTGATAAATTATATTTTGCATTAGCATACAACCTTTATAAATTGATGAAAAGTATAATGAAATCCAGTGTGTGCCAGACCTGGAAGCTGGATTTGGTGATTTTAGAAGTTCCTGCGTATTTTATTCCACATGTTTGTGAGCTAGAGTAAACATTCTTCAGAAAGTTGTAACTCAGCCAGATTGAATTGCGATTTGAAAGCCAGAAAATTACAGTAAAAAGGAGCTGCCTCATTTTCAGATGTTCTCACAACCACGTCACTGTCTAATTAAAATAATTCTGCAAATAATAAGATTGTTTAAACATTGTGGTGAGGCCTGAACTCATTTGAAAATGGTTAATCCTGACCACTTTTGGTATCATTTCCTTCCATAGGATTTAATAATCCCTGCTTTCTATTCCTGAGGTTTATGCGTCTGTTTTAAAATTCTCATTCATTTCTTTCTGTGTACAATTTTTCATGCAACAACTGACCTCTATGTGTCAGATATTCCCGAGCTCATATTTGGAAGTACTTTGTGGTTTATATAATCTCTTTCACCAATATTGTAATATGAAACATTATAGATGTCATTTTTTTGGCGTCCAGACCAAGGCATTGTCAAAAGGCCTGGCTTCCTGGAAGTACTGATCATCCAGTCCCTGAAAATCATACTTTTAATAATTACAACATAAAAAATCATCAATTGTGTTCAAAATCATGGCCACTCATATTTTAACTTTGCATTAACCTTTTAAAGGTTATCGTTTGTTAAAACTTTCTCTAAATTTATTGTTTCTATCTGCATGAATGTAGGCCTTGCTAGCATTTAATTTTTATTAATTAATTCAGTTCTGTCAGAAAATAATGCAAAAGTGTTTCTGCAAAGTCTGTTAATTAGCTATATAGTCCAGCTGTTCCCCAAAGTGTGACAGTTTACCATTCAAAAATTAAAATTAAAAACTTCAAAATTCACTGTTTAATTCCTATCAAATTCCATTGGATTTCTCACTTATTTAAAGGTCAACGCAATTTTAAAAAATATACTTCAGTGTTGCAAGCATAAATTAAAAGCAATCGTTTATGCTTTTAACACAGAAGTATATTTATGAAAAGATGCACAAAAACCTGTAGTGACATACTACAGTATAAAAATGGGGGAAACTCACTAAATTCTCATCAGAAAACCTTATGTTTTTTGATAGGCAGACAAAAGTCCTGTTTTGGGAAAGAATTAATGAAGGAGTAGAAAGGCCAATAATGGAAACAGGAGTACAACAAGAAGGAAACCTAATTATAGCAAAACTCTACCAATTTTCCAATCTCTAGAAACTTCTTAAGCCTCATCATATTCCTTATGTTTACATATTTCCTAATGTCGAGTCTGGGCTCCTGAGCTAGGCACAAAGGTTCCGGAAACCGTACTTGGGAAAGTCAGCTGCTGTAAAACAGATCTGGAGCACCAGATAGAGTGAGAGACTGAGCTAAAAAGGGAATTTGTTCCTTGTTCCTTGCCACGGGTAGTGTCTGCTGCTTAGTGACCAGGTGATCTCCGGAGATCCTCTTCCAATCTCAACCGTTCTATCAGTCTGTGATTGAATCGAAGGGCAATATTTTTTGGGAAAAAAACAACTATTTTGCTTTACAGTGTAGGATAAAACCAGCCAGAAACATAGGTGGCGTCCCTCAGTTTAGGATAAATTATAACCTGGAGATTTAAGGAAGGCTGTACGAACTAGGGATGAACATAACAGCCATTCAACTTCTGTTAAGTTTTTAGTTAAGTCTTGTGCCTGCCCAGACTGCTTGCTAAGGCAGAACAGGCGATGTGAGAGCGGCACAGCCTTCCAGTGCAATGTGTCCCATTTATTGCACAGAGGGGAGGAGGCACTGCTGCTCTTCCCCAGATACGCTTTAAAATGAAATTTCATTGACTTCTCTTTCAAGTTGATCCATTTTGTCTTCCCACTAAAGTGGAGTTGTGTCATTTTGTCTTCTCAAAATACTAGACTGTCTCCCTTGAGAGTTTCAGACACTAGACATTTATGCTGTACTTAAATGTGAGACAGATGTTGGTCAGGCTCAGTAGTGTACAGAGGAAGAACATTATGTGGCTTGAATAGATGAATGCAAAAAGCTGAAGTTCTGATAAATTCAGGCATCTCTAAGGCTTCCAGAACTGAAGTCTTGAATAAAAGTATATAATGTAGGAATCTAATATTAATTCAATCCTTTTTGGAATTGTTCCAAAATAATCCTTTTTATTGAGCAGACATTACTGCCCAATGTTATAGCTACTTCTTTTTTCCCTTCCAAATATATGTATAATGTGCACTGTAATAGCTGGTCCGTATGCATTAACCTATAACTTGAAAAAACTCCATTATTCACCAAATTCCACCAACCACCTGCAAGAAAATGTCATTTAAGAACTTCTGACATTTAAAAAGTCAATGAAATTAGAAATATATATGGGGAACTTTCAGCCTTGCAACAGCTGGTTGTTTATTACTAATTACTGCATGGAAAAGCTTCAGGAGTATAAAAAGAAAGGGGGACAACACTGAAGGATAGATAACACAATCTAAAATGAAATGTTTTTTTCCAGTGACAATTTAATGTCCTTGTTTATGAAGTACTATTCCAGAAACGAGGATTTTTAAATCTATAAAAATGTAACAGATGACTATGGAGACATCTGAGGTCATGTCTACTACAGTGACTTTAGCTTCAATTTTCCATTTGTATCTGTAGCTTTGATAAAGTAGCTGAGCGGGTGGTAAAAAACAAATGCTGCCATACAGTATAATTGGAAGTCTCCAGACACTAAGCACCTTCATTTTGGTGTTTGGGAAAACTTAGGATTACTCATTTCTTTAAAAATTCATAGTAAGTCACTCATATTTATGTGAAGCCCAGCAAATAAACCTGCAACCTGATGTAGGAGACCTAAGGTTGAAACTCTCCTCTGCTTAGTAAACGGCACCCTCATGATCCAGGTGGTGCCAGCCTCATTTGTAATAAAATATTTTAGGCTTATGGCACTTGTGCAGGTGTGCTTAAATTGAGAAGTGATGTACACAAGGCAGATACATTTCTATAATAAAAGAGATTTTTCACACTGTGCTAAGAGGATCAAGGTAGTTTTGGAATTGTAGATATAGAGTTTTGGACTACCTCCACCCACTGATAGCAAAAAAAGACTGAATTAAATTAATGAGAATTTTCATAAACATGAATGTTTTTAATCATTTTCAGATGACAAAATTATAGAAGATAATTTTTAAATTTCTACATGTAGAAAGCATTCTGTGGTCTACTTTAGGAAAGCTTAACTTCAGTGTAAAACTAATGGGAAGAGGAGGTAACACATGTGGAGAGAATGAAGCCAGTTTATTTTCAGTTCCCAGAAATGGACATTTATAAGATTTGTACAAGCCACTCAATCTTTTCAATTTGTCAGTCATAAGAAGCTCTGTCCTGACTTGCAGTAACAATTACAGTCTTATTTTCTCTTTTTTTTTTAAACAGGGTACTTATAGGAAAATGCATCATCATTGCATAGGCATTTTGTAGTCTGGTCTTGGAAAGCTGTATCTGGATTGTCATACAACCTAGAAACTGGAAGTATGAAACTTGCATTTCTGAATGGAAATATATAACAAATGTGCTTTCAATTAGTTTAAATTTCTAGCACAATTTTTTTTTCATGTTTTTTAGAAGAGATATTTGAAATAACATTTAATTATTAGGTATTTTTAAAGCTTTGTGATTTTCATAGTTAGCAACAGATACAATTTTCCCAAAATCCTAGAATATTTCATGGTATAAAGTTGCAGATTTACCCATCTCATAATCCAAGATAAAATGTGATATGTTTATTTTCATTCTTGCTGTTACCAGAACTCGGGAAGATATTTTAAATGGTGAACATATAATTGCAAGATATTCTAAACCAATGTGTATAAATATGGATATTTATCTGCACATAAAAATATTAGTTGCAATGTTGATTTACTATACTATACAGAAAAAGTAAGTAATTTGCCAAAAGATCTGAAAAGGGCAGTTGTTGAAATTTTTTAAACCAAACTTTTAGAGTGACGAGGTTTTTTTAACTGCAGAGGTAAATGAGACCTTAAAATTTGTTGAGTTGATTGTTGACAAAAGAAAACCAGTAAATGAACTTGAAAGGTTACCATTTTTAAAACACTTATTTCTGACTAGAAAAACTTATGGCTGTATAATAAATATTTAGTCCTCTTTACCGTGGGCTTTGAAAGCACTGTCAGTAGTGTGACGTGGATAGTTATATACAATCTTCCTATATGTACATAGCTAAGACATTTTATATCGAAAAAGTTCTAATTTCTTATGGTTTAGGTTGTTCCAGTTGCTTAACGGACCTAATTTTTCACTGTGCAAAATCAGAATGTTCAATTCCTAGCTTTCACTTTTCTTGGTCAGAGTAGCACTGAATGGTTTCACTTCATTCTGACCAGCAGCTGGAAAATATTCTCCACCCTTCCTGCAAGTTAGACACCTCACTGCAATAATTTGCAGAATCTTTTTAATTACCAACTCAGTTTTTGTTTTGTTTTATAGTTCCATTTGATGAAATGGGAAATTGTTTGCACAGTGCATTCCTGCCAGTTCCAGGTTGAGTTGGTTTTTTTTCTTTTTTGAATTCACAGAATTTCATTAGTGGGTTTCCTAGCATTAAGTGGAACATCTCTGATGATGATGTAACAGTGAGACTTGGGGAATTTTACGCTCCTCCACACTTCATGACTCTACATTGAGAGAAAGTCTGACACATTTACTTTCCTTTCCTTCTAGTGTGCCTCTGTCCATTTCACAGAATCAACTAGGCTGGAAAAGACCTCTGAGTTCATCGAGTCCAACCTATGGCCCAACACCACCGTGTCAACCAGACCATGGCACTGATTGCCTTGTCCAGTCTTTCCTTAAATACTTCCAGGGATGGTGACTCCACCTCCTCCCTGAGCAACCCATTCCAGCGTCTAGTCACCTTTTCTGTGAAGAAATTCCTCCTAATGTCTAAAATTCCTACTAATGTCCGATTTCCTTGCCATATGCTAAGTTCAGTAGGTAGCACTGGGCTTTGCAGCCTGGGAAAAAGCCTTGTAACCCTTAGGCCAGCTGCCAAATTTTGTCTGTGAGGGATTCAAGATCTCAGAGAATATATTTTGAATAGTGTCAAGGAGTGACTTTACAAAGTACTCATAACTTCTACTGATCATCTCAAACTTGGTTTCAAGGCTGCCTTCCAAAATGCCATCTTTCATGTAGGACTGATGTGTTTGTCACTTCTGGATCTTGGGGGATGTGGCAAGTTGGAATTGATGGCTATTCTTCATATCCCTGGTATATAACTGAGTTGAAAATGTAAGTCATTTAGGTTTTACTTCACTGGAAGGCACAGAATTTTGCACAGTCATCTCACTGGCCTGTGTAGCTTGACAGAAAAACTCTTACAATGTCTAGTATCATTGCTGCCTATACTTGCCACTGCATACTAAAAGGAGCAAAAAGTACATTTTTTAATTATTTCATGCCACATTAAAATGATAGTGTTGCCTGGCAAAACTTAGTATGTCAAAATCAGACGGAAATAAATTATTAATTGCATTACCAGTGAGTAACTCCATCTGTTCCCAGTGATGTGTCTGTGACATTTCCAGTAGATATTTTTTTTTTATTCAATCATTCACTTTCATCTGAATTGTATAGCAGAAGTCTGTGACTTTTGAAACTGTTTCAAGTATGGTAGACCTGATTGACTGGTTCTCCCTGAAGTGATGCTTAGTCACCAGTCAGATAGTTCCTTAGAATTATTATCATGCCTACAAGACAAGATCTCACTGAAGAACATGAGGAGCTAGAGAAGATCATAGACTTCTGCATTATCTATCATAGGAGGGTTACTTTTCAAATTCATTATAAAGCAGGACACGAGACCACTAAGAATTGTTGAGAGGAAAAAAAATAAAAAGTGCTCCTTCCCCAAGGGTCCTCAGAGAAGCAATTGTCTCTTAAACCTCACATTAACCTGGCATTCATGGGGACCTTCCATGTCACTAGAAGGCCACTGTGAAGCTTTGAATATTTACAAATCAAACTTTTTATATCATCATTCTTCTTTTAAGTAAATAAAAGAAGTCAATAAATGAAGATAAATTCTAAATCACAAAATCGTTTGAGAGCTTCAGTGACACCTCATTTTGAAAACCGGAAGACAAGCTGTAACCTTCTAGTGGCATAAATGAGTAGTCTTTAACATGAACTAATTGTTAGTCGATAGATATCTAAAATGAGATTACTATTTGTTGAACATATCAGTCTAAATTTCAGTCGTGGACTATGTCATGATTAGAAAATGATGCAAGCAAATAGGAATGAATCTGTAGAACCCAAAAAGTTGATTCTGAGGAGTGGAGTTCTACACTATACAAGTTTTGTAGTGGTTATTTGTGATTACTCTCGGTAGAAGTATTCAGTTGTGATCCTGGAATGCACCTTCTGGTTTCAGAGGAAAGCAGTGCCCCCACTCATGATCTGAGATTTGCCTTAGAAACACACTCCTGACCGAAAACACCAAGATGTCCTTACTCTGAGTTAGTCATCTGGGGTTTTTTAACAATCAGTGAAGGTAAATAGGCAACTCCAGAATGTGATTTATTGGCACTTAGACGCTGTCTCAAGGTAATTGTCTAGAAATGTCTAGTTGTTTATCAATATACAAGAAATAGACAATGAGTAGCTCAGGCTTAGATGTCTAACAACTAAAACTGTAGCTTTGGGCTAGGATCCAACCTCACTAATGTATAAATTATATCAGTCTGCTTAAAGTATCTTATGTAGTTGCTCAAAGAAAAATCACCTTAACACTTAAAATAAATCTATTATTCTTAAATTGATAAGGATCATTTTCTTTGATCTGTCTCAGCGGGCAAGTCCTTGAGGTTTTTAGCCAAAGCCGTCTTGTAATGGATCTATTCAAAAGCTTAAGTGTTTAAAGAAATCATTGTTGAGCAGTTCTGTAACATATTTATATTTTCCGATATATAAACTAAGGAGTGTAGCTTTGTGATTTTTATTGGCCTATGTAATTGAATATCTAAAATGAATTTTGTATACAAGAAAATGTATTTTATAGCATTATGTATACCTCATTTTTTTAATCCTTAATTTTCTCATGTAAGGTTTAGTTTGTTCTTCTCCAGAATTTCTGGTTTAAATTCATGATTGTGCTGGGTGTTAAATAACCAACACACTAATTGTGTACGGTATCTTTTTTAAAATGAGAAATTTCCTGGATGAAAAATAGTAAAGGTTGTATTTATTTTGTGCTATATTTGCCATCTACAGGATAACAGTTATATAATTACATATTTTCTATAATGGTAGACAATAAAGAGAGAGAGATTTAAGGTAAGTCACTAAATTCTAGAATAAATAGAATAAATTTGCCTATTGAGGAATCTGTCTTTTTAATAAAATAGATGAGAAAAGATCTCTGGGTGTTATCTGGTCTGACTCCCAAAGTGAGGCCAGACTTAGGGCAGGTTTCGCAGGGGTGCGTCCAGCTGAGATTTGAATATCTCCAGTATGAAGAGATGCAGTCTCTCTGGGCATTATTTTGATTACTCTCATTGTAAATGTTTTTTTTCCATACTAGTCAGAGTTTCCTTTACTGCCATATGTATCTGTTGGCAGTTGTTGTATCTCCTGTATATTAATATTAAAAATGCGCCGCCGGCACGCTGGCTGGGCTGGGATGGCAGCAGCTTGGTCCAGGCGTGTCCCACACAAAGGAAGGACGCCCCGGGGCACCTCGGTGCCTCGCTTGCCAGCCTTCCAGCCCGTGCGGTGGAGGGCACGGAGCCTAGCGTGCCCGGGGCTTTGGATAGCCCAGGCGCGGCCAGAAATGAGTTGCTCAGAGGTGGCTCTCGGCCGGTGATCCAAGGGTTTATTGTAGAAGCACCCTCAAATGGTCCGGAAGCCGAAGAGAGCAAGGCACGGTAATCAGGGCTTTAGAAGGATACAGGGAAGGGGGCGGGGTGACACCACAGGGACCCATAGGAAGAGGAGAAGGGTGGCACAGGTCAAGACACCTTCCCTTAGGGGACACAAGAGGTGTCTGTCAACTGTAGACAGAACCACCCCTCAGGAAACCAAAGATAGAAGCCATCTTCACAGAATGGGGGTTTCACTCCTTGGTACCAGCTCACCAAACCTCTGTTTCTGGGCCCTGTGGCCCCCCGGTTGGTTCCTTCACCACAACACTCCTGCACCTCCAGGAGGAGTCTGGGTCTCTCTTCTCTGTACCCTCTCTTTAAGCAGCTGTAGAGCTCCCTTTAGATTTCATTCTTTCAAGCTTACAAGCCAGTTCTCTCAGCCTCTACTCATCTTGTGCTCCAGCCCCCTAATCCTCTTGGTAATCCTTTTGCTGAATTTGCTCCACAATGACAATATCCATTATTGTGCTGGGCGCAGAACTCCAGGTGAGATCTTACAAGTGCTGAATAGAAGAGAATAATTATTTCAATGGCCCTGCTTGCCAAGCCTTGCTAATAGAGGCCAGGATGATTTCCACTGGCAGGGTGCAGTGTTGACTTATTTTCATGCGCCCCAGGACCACAGGTGTGATTTGCAGAGCTCCTTTCTAGCTGGTAGCACTCAGCATGTGCAGCTGAGTGGAGTTATTCCATCCTGAGTACAAGGACTTTCCATTTGCCCTTATTGAGCTTGATATCAGTCCATACCTTTAGTCCATTGGAATTCCTCTGAATGGAATTCTGTCACTTTCCAGTGTACTGGCCCCTTGTCTCCTCTTAGATATTCTCTGCAAACCTTCTGGGAGTATATTCACTTCCATTGTTCAGGTCATTAAAAACAACACTGGAAGCACTGACCCCAGCAAAGGCTGCTGCCTCACAGCCTCCAGATCTGGGCTGAGGAAGCAGGTAATGTGCTGGATCAGTGACTGGTTGTGTGTGTCTTTTCCAAACCAAATGATTCTACAACTGTATGATCCCATGACTCCTGAGAAACAATGTTGGGAATTCACTATCAATTGCCCTCTCTGCTGTTGATTGCAACCTGTTCCCTGCCCAGTCAATTTTCCACTCATAGCCCATGTATTCAAACTGTACTTCACCAGTTTGATTAAAGGCTGCATTGGAAAACCATGTCAAAAGCCTTGATAAGATATTAAAATTAGTTGAATGAGTTGCAATGAGAAAGAGACTTTAGTCAAAGGTCTGGAAATCCAGACAGTGTAACCAGAGAGAGCTACAAAATATAAGATCAAACATTTTAACTTTGAATGCAACTTGCCAGTCTGAAACTATCACATGGTCATTGTGCTTTTTGCCATTTGAGTGCTCTAGATAAATGGGAATACAACTTCAAAGGCTCAGCAAAACATTCCTGATGATTCATCTTCATACTTGTTTCATCTTGCAGGTCCCAATATTTACTCTGTGTGTTATATCCTTTTGTATAACAGCTGTTTTCCCTTCTCTGAGTATGGTAAATGTGGAATATGCATTCCAGGGGAGTCCACAGAAATTTCAGTCTGGAAATAATTTTCTTTTCTATTTGGATTTAGTGAATTAGAGTTTGAATCTCACCATGCTGGGGTATTCTTATATTTAATTTAAAAAAATTATAATGTCCCATGTGTTTCAATAAATGTCCTCAGGTTAAGTAGGACTACAGGGCTGAATTTAGAAAAATAAATTAAAGCTTTAGTATTTACAAGACCTATTCTATACTTCAAGTGAATACATTTTCCATGGATATTGTGCTCTTGTTTCTCTTAGGCTGTGTTCAGACACCTCACAGTAATTATTTGTTATTACTTCTTAGTGCATGCCCTGACCATGTTGGGACAAGAACTGGATCTGTGTTGGGATGAGGCAACACCATTTCCCTTCCTGTTTCTGTACTCTTGTTCCTATTTGAAGAAAATGTATTCACAGAGGCCAGAATGGTATTACAGACCAGCTGAGGACCCAGCCTGCCTCAAAACTGCATTTGTTTCCCATGTTGGTGCAGTAGCAACAAGCAAGCCCCTTGTGAGGGGATGGTTTATTACAGCAAAGAGAGTCTCCTGCTCTTGCTCAACATTTTTAACCCTAAAAGGGCAAGATCTGAACATTTTTTTTCTCTGTCTAGGAAGATATACCAACACCCTCTGTAAATTCCATATGTATCCATTAACCTACAAGAATGATCAAATATATTTTTTCCTAGAGCAGTACTTAAAACTTATTTTTCTCTATATTTTAGGGGTTGATTTGGGTGTTTTGGTTGTTGTTTAATTGTTGAGGGGTTTTTTAAAATAAATAAAGGAATATTTATGAATAGACATAATAAAAAATATATTCTGACTAATAAATTGGAGCAGATATGAAATAGTCTTTGTGAATATTGCAAAACTCATATTATACATATGTGGGAAAAGAAGTAACTCACAGTAAACCTCAGCAGGTACCTTGATAATAGTCCAGATGAGAACTGCCCAGCAAACAGCCAAGACAGTTTCTGCAGGATGTTCCCTTTGGCATTTTTGTGAAATGTTCCAGGAAATAAGGTGTCTTATTCTCTAAACTAGTCCTATACTGCACACCCTGAGCGTAAATATGTACTGGCCTAAAGACTTCTCCAAGCTATTCTTTTGCTACAAAGAATCCAAATTAAATACAAATCTTATCTCTAGCTGCTCTAGGCTGAAAAGGAAAAACAGAGTAGGGGACATTTTCTTGCTCAGTATGAACCAGGCATAATATTCATTTTAAACAGCAGACTGTGCTAAAATGACATTTTCTTGAGTACGTCATTACCCTATTCCCCACATGAACCACAGCATAGAACCCCATTAAAAGGCATTAAAGTCTTAAGTCTAGATCTTTAGTGAGGGCTTTTCATTTGCATCCACCAGCTTTTCTGTTCATCTCTTCTTTCCACTTTGTCCCTCTTGCAAAAAATTTTGCAAGCTGAAATGAATAAAACATTCAACATCCAACAGGAAATGAGACCTGGTAAGATATTTCATCATGTTTGTTACAGCACAAAGAAAAACAGAAATTGTTTCTAAAAGAGAACACATTATCCCTGAAACAACGTGATAAAATGAGGAAAATGACACTCGAGCTGTTGTGCAAAGGGAAAACCTCAGCCCAGTATGCTGAAACATGGGATGAAATCTGGTGTTCCTATTGCAGAGAAAGGTCACTGGGAATACACGACCTGCCCTAGATCAGGGAGGTTTTGTGGAGGAGCACTTCAGGAACTGTCACTCTGTGGAAGAACTCAGATATACACAGAAGAGGATTCTTCTTGGTCCTTTGTTTCAAGTGCATAGTTTTTCATTTTCCTGTTCAAAATGTGCTTTCTGGTACTGTCAGTGCCAGCAGTGGACCCTCACTGCAGGGAGGCAGTTGATTCTGTGCTGCACTTGTGTCTCTTAAACATCACACAGCGTTACCATTAACTGAAACAAAACACCTCCACCCTCAGGCCTCTGGAGTCCTTAGTTTGGCTAATTCCTTGAATTATTGCTTATAAATAACCTTATGTACTTGGCCGCTTTTATTTATTCTTTCTATTAGGTTTCCTTGTGTCCCATTATGACACGATTCCCAGCAAAATGGCTCTGTTTGATAGCATTATGGGCTATTTGACAGCATTATGGACTATTATCTCTGTTTCTATTTTCAAGCCTGTGAGTAGCAGTATGCCAGGAGAATCCTTTACAAATCTACTTAGAAAATAATTTTGGTCTGGATTGCCTTTATCCATTGTCATGGCCAGAACAGGAGAGTTTGTTAGAGAAGCTCTCACATTGATTTACAGGATGCAGAAAGGACCTCCTTGCTTTCTGAACTCCTTCTCAAACAGGAGTCTAGGTGCAGCTGAATTCAATCTTAGCCACATTCTTAATCAAAGGTTTAGATCTAAAGTATTATATAGGTGTGAGCCTTTATGGTGTTTAATCCTGCAGGATTAAGGATGGCAAACCAAATATATTTATATCAATAAAATGAATTATTGATTTAAATTGATGGTGATAATGATTAGACTAGATCTTAATCAGCATTATCAACTACACAGTATAGGTAGCTAAAAATAACTATAATGTACTAAGTATTGAAGCAATATTGAAGCAGTGATGTTAAATCTACAAAAATAATTATTAAGTAGAGATTGATGTCACTCACACCCATGTAACCCATACCAATGACTGCGGGCAAATCTCTGTCACTCAGACTCAAGGGGTAGCCCTGAGGGACATCCTCCCTCAAGGGAGTAAATTCCACATACACCCCAAGAAAGGGTGTGTTAGAAGACCCTGCCATGAAAAACTGGGGCTGGGCTTTCAGAGGATAAAGGGAGTTATTTATCCATCTTATATTGCTGGGCCAGCTATGTCAGCTCAGGGGCTTTAAATAAGTTATTGATGCTATCACACGTTGGTTCCTTTATCAGGAACTTTGTCTGGCACACTCTGCTCGGTGCCAGCTTCTGTCAGGAAACCTTGTTCTTCTCAGAATGTCTAACTTTGGGATTACTGAGCTAGACTGGGCTCAGCATTCTTCAACACCAACAGCAGTGCGACCCCCATTTTCCACCCATCACCAATAAATTTGGCAAATAAGGTATTTTTGGAGCTGTTTTATCTCCATGTAGGCAAAGCAGCCTGCTACACCCATGTTATCTTACTTTGCTAATTTTATATTTCTTTTATTCTCAAAATTGCATATTTTTGCACTTTGTAATGCTGAAAATTATACCTGGGATTAAGATGTTGAGTAGTTTGAAAGGAGACTTTGCAACCTGCGTGTTTGTCTGCATAGGCTTTTCTAACATTCTAAAGAACTAAATGCTAAGTGTCTGGTGGATCTTCAGTGCTCAACTAACACGAATTTCTTGAAAATGGTACCTTAGGAGTATTACAACTTGTACAACTTTTCCTGCAGTGTAAATCTAGATGCCTCTGCAACAGCTTACATGTACATTTTCCTCAGAAATACATTTCCTGATACATTTTCCTCAGAAATATCTCTGACACAGTTTATTGTCTTGCTATCAGCGCACAGTTTAAGAATTACTATAATTGAACTATCAAGAGTGTTAATTTCTTTGCCACCTCCATCAAAACTAGTTTGAACGATGCAGTGTGAGCTTTTGCGTGCATTGTATCTCAGGACTGGAATAACATAAAATCCCAGCAGAGGGACCCCTCATACCTTATAATGCACATGATGTGTTTGCAAGAGTCTTTTGTTCCTGTATGAGTGTTTTGTTCTCACACAAATTTTTGGCTTTTTCCATCTACATGAAAATTAAACTTTAACATACTAGATTTCAAAATAGCATGTAACTTGTAAAAAAAGCTGCTTAGGGTTTTTCCTCATCCTAGGAAAAAAATTGTAAATAACTGGAAACAAGGGTGTTCTACTAGGGAAATATAATTTATTGAATAAAATAAAATCTTAAATATGAATTCAACAGTCTATAAATAAAATTTTAAAACTACTTCTTTATCTACCCTCTGGTTAGACCAGTCTTATCTCACATGTTTTCGTATTTGAAATCTAGAACCTATGTTTTAACTGTCAATTTTAAAAGAAGACCCTAAGAATTTATGCTGGTCACACCTCTCCCAGCTGTGATAGACTCAATGTTTGGTTTTAGCACTGCAGATGAGTCAAGTTGTCTAGGTAACAATCTGCTGCCTTTACTGAGCTTATTTTAAGTATTTTCTTATATGATTCAAGTCTTTTTAATCAGATCAATATGGAGCCTGTGGAGACACTAAAGATATTACCATAAACCTGAAGTATATAACATTTTTCTATTGATTTATGTGTAATTTTAGTAATATTCTACAAGCTGCTTTGCATACTGTATTTTAACTACATTGGTGCTTATATTCAGTGCAGAAAAAGACTAATGTGAGGACTACAGTATGCTCAGACATTTTGTGCCTGTTTTTTGCAGTTTCACCAGTAGAGTTAAATCCTAAATGTACCTGGTCCATCACTAAAATTCTTCTATTCACGCTGTCAAATGTATTCTTGGGTCTGTCTGAATGCTGACCTTATATTTGGGAGATGGTCTTGAAGTTCAGCAGCAGAGTATGTGCCCCTGTACACACAATCATGCACTTGCCACTGCCTCTGTCCTTTTCCCTAAGTACCCCATAGTAAGGCTTTCACATTCCTACAATTCCCTCAAAATGCCCCATAATAAGTCTCATGCAGTGCCACAAGCCTCTTCAAATATTGTGTAAGATGTTTGGTCTGTCCTATGGGAGCCTGATCATGTTGTTTGCTTTCACATGAGTTGCAAAGTGCTGGCTGACCCTTTCACAGGCTGAACAGGTGGGTGCTGAATGGCACATGGGGCAGTGGGAATTCTGACCCTTGCTATTGTCTCAGTTATCTGCTGCTGGTCACAGTTTTCAATTGATAATCTTTTCTATTCCTTCACTGAGTCTCCTGCATTGAACAGTCATTAACTAAAAGCCTTTCTGAACCAGCTGTCCTTACAACCCAGATAACCTTGCCCTGTTAATGTCAACCGTACATGCACTGGAGAAGAAACTTCCTAACTGAATTCTTCCTCTGTGTCGTCATTACAAGAATGCTCAGAGTCTCAAAGAAATCATAAAAATTCTACCCATCAGGTCCTATGAAATGAAATGAAGAAATTATACATCCAGGAGTAGTTGGCTGATTTAGGCATTAGCATTAGCTGCTGCTTTTCTCTTGGTGAGACGGTTTCTCTGTCTATCACTGTGGTTTTGAATGCTCTTTTGCATTCTGTGCCACAAAAGATAAAAAACCCAAACTTCTAGCCTTATTCCGGGGCACAACAACAAAGGAAAATGAGTGAACTAGGAAATGTTAATGCATTAAGTATAGAATTATCTTAGGAAATACAGCAGGAAGAGGATTGAAGAGGCCATCTGTTCCATCCCGCTTCCCCAGCTCAGGCCTGACTACACTTGAGCTATTCATTCATAGTAGCCTGGCTAACTGGTAATTAAAAAGCTCAAATTACAAAGCTTTTCTGCGACCTCCACATCTAATCTGTTCCAATCTCAACTATTCTTTTTGTATGAAGGTTTCTCTTATGTTCTCAAGTAAATCTCCCTTAATTCAGTTTTAAATAAATTAGAATAACCCACCAGTCTCTTAGTCTGTTGCTGAATTAGTGCTGCTATTTAGATTGTTGATGTGAAAGTATCCACACTGATGCTGTGAAAGGAAGGCTTAGCTCTTGTAGTTTCTGACAAAAGACTTTTGTAGCAGAGTTGTATCACAACCAAAAAAAAAGAAGAAAAAAAATGGAAGATAGAAGAGAGTGGATTCTACTCTGTTATTGCAATTGGATCTCAATTCTAAGCCTGGCATCCAAAGAAAGAGAGTTTATGTAATCATTGCACTTGTTTGTCTGTCTGCTAAATTCAAAATTTTGTAATGCAAAAAAAGAAACACACTTTTTGAGTAAAGCCAAGAATTTTTTGTTGATACAATTTAAATCTCAACAGGATGATCAAAGGAATTCCTATATCTAATTAATGCGGGGAAAAAAAGGAAAGGGTCCATTTTTTTCTCACAAAGAATGCAGGGAGCAGGGTGTTGCATAAAGGTTCATTGCCCCCACATTCTGTGCTGGGAGAAATGATGGTGATGATGGGGTTCCTTCCCCTTTGTCAGACAAGTATCACGTTGAAGGTTTCCTCTTCACTTTAAGCTGTTTTTATGTTTTCTGACACAGATCGACGCCTTATTCGTAGTTAATGTCTGCAGCATCCTACTGCATCCAAATTTTGTATGTCAACAGTTTTACAAATATTAGATGCTTTTTCTTTGGTTTTTTTGTGACCATTAAAACCAGTTTTGTCCAGGTCCATGTGTCCCTTTGCTAACTAACTACTGAAGAATTACCTACATCCTTGACTCCAGTGCTACCCTGTGACTTTTTTTTCTCCTCTCCCATGCCTGTTCTCCTCTGTGTTGCATCCTGTGCTCTCAGCACTGTGCTGCTCTACCACTACAGCATCATGCTGAAAAGGGAAATATTTCCCTCTACATAGAGGAATTATTTTTCACTCTGTCTGTAGAAAAGCTATGGTTTACCATTGAAAGACAAGAAAAAATAAAACTAATTAGGCATAGCAGCCCACCCCCATAGAAAAATTGGTGTTACATCTAAACAAGCTGGTAGAAAAGTTCAGGCAGGCCAAGTTCAAACCAAACCTACCAAGCCTCAGTCCCAGGACCTTGAAAGGCCAGCTCAAGCCTGTAGCCTGCTAATTGCAGTGGCAGTGATATGTTTTTGGGGCTGCTGAGCTATAGGTACCTTTCCTTACTACCTTTGGACTTTCAGCTTGAAGGTTAGAAATCCAGAAACAAGACAAGAGAGTACCAATGATACCCAGTGAGAAAAGGGTCACACGGGAGGTACAAAAGTCTGTATCCTCCTTAGCCTGCCAGGTGACCCCCAGCCCCAGGTGCTTGCCAGGCACTCTCCGTGTGCACAGCTCTGAACCAGCCTCTGGCTGCACAGGCACCAGTGGGACACAGAAAGAAGCTGGTGCTTTGTGGAGGTGGCAGTACAGCTCAGCAGAGCTGGAGTTAGGCTACTTGAACTTCTGAAACAAAAAAGGGTCATAGAAAATCAGACACTTATCAACAGAACACTGGGCTGTGGTGGCTCTCTTTGCAAGTATGTGTTGTGTGAGACTGAGACTCAGATAACCTCCTGCCTGAGGACACCAACAGTAGCTTTAGAAGTAAGTTTTTACAGAGAATGTCTTTCACAGGTCTTCGTTGCTTGCCTCTAGACCAGCTGCATCAGCCGTCCCAAATACAATTTAAGGTACTGATTACAGCAGTATCTGATTGCTTCATCATCATCATCAACATACCTTTTTTTTGCACATAATTCCTGTGATAGAGAGAAATGCTATTGTTCTGATAGCAGGGATGGGTATCTTAATCATGGCTCCTCAAAGATACTGCAGGGGTGTAATTTCCTCCCACAACCAAGCAAATAGGTTTCCAGAGGCTTATGACCTGTTCAAAGTCATGGAAACTGAGCACAGACTCTATATGCCATGTTAAGACCTAAACCTCTTCTTCTCACCCCCAGAGTTCACTTTTGTGTTCTTTTTATTTTCAGAGCAGCTGTACTTCTTCGACTTTCTACTGTCCTTGACTTCATTGGCACTGCTAGGGGAAGGAAATTTCACAGCTCCATACAAAAGAAAGTAGAAGTAATGCCTGTTGAATCTAGTTTTGTATTGCAGACTTCATGACACTTGGTTTCATACATTCCTAAATTTTTCCACAAGAACAGGAAAAAAAACCTCATGCAGTTAAGAAAGCAATATGAATGACAGTAGAAGCTGGATCCTGCAGCTGGATCCAGAGCCTTCCTCTGGAAGTAGAAAACTGCCAAGTTGTTCCATGAACAACAGACTTAAGGAAACATGATCTTTTGCAGATTTTTGCACTTTCTTTTTCATAGTTCTCCATGACACTTACCACTGTCTTGCAGTGCTCTGTAGCACTGCCCATTTCTGCCATATCTGTAGCTGCCCATATAGCTACTGTCCAGCCCCTGCCTGGGCAGACATGCTGTGCTTAGCTCTGGTTGCTTGTGTGGATTGTTTGAAGACATATTTTGAGCTCATGATCTCATGTGCCTTGTACTGAGTAGTCTTTCCTTCCACAAGGATATGGAATTTTTTCTCTCTTTCTTCTCAAGCCACTGATTTTTTGCAAAGCTTACAAGTTCTTCATATCTCTTCTCCCTTACCAGCTGAAATTGGCCTGAAGTGATTATCAGGGGACTGCCACATGGACAGATGGACTGCCACATGGTAAAGTCACATAAACCTTATTTTCTGAAGTGAGGAAGAAACAAGTGATGTTTAAAAAAACCCAACCAAACACAACTCCCTCCAAAAAAGAACATCCCTAAGAAAAGAGCAGTAATTTTTCTATAGCTCTTCCTCTAGCACACCTTGCGCTCTGCTCTAGAGATAAAGATTATGTTTATAAAGATAACTGGAACTAGTCCTGGAAAAATTCTCTTCTGAATTCTCTCAAGCCTGCAGTAGTATTTCTAAAATTCAGTTGAATCATTAAGAGGCAAAGTCTTTCCTAAAGTTGTAAACTCTCTTTTCTCCTTATTCTCTCCATCTCTCACAGCATCATACCCTTGAGCTGATAAAACTTAGGTACTTGATCTGGGACTTGAAATTCCTTGCCTTCTATATCCATTTTTACCATTTTTCAGTGCAATGGCATTTGTGTTTTATGAAGCTCTGAAACTTTGCTATTTCAGCAAGTACGAGAAAATACTGACTTCATAAAATTCCCAGACTAGTACACAAAGAAACAGGAAAGGCCAATAAGACAGAAATGTGTTACCTAAAGGCAAGTCTACATTTCAAAGACGTTTTCTCTCCCTTCCTCACACACACATAGTTTTATCACAAACTTGGTGTCTCTGGACTATGAGTATGAAGGAGAACTATAATCTAAACAATCTCAGTATGCTGCCAGAAAACTCCTGAGAGGCTAAATAATCATTATTGTAAAAGAGATCGTGTATATAGGCTGCTGAGAGGATTGTTGTATTCAAGTGCACAAGTGTATTTTGCCAAAGCAAATTTTGCAACTGAAAATCATAATTTTACACATTTGAAATTTCCTCCTAGAGAAGAAATTACTCATTTCCAGATTGTTTTTATTTTCTAAAAGGAAAAGGTTAATGCAGTAATTTGCTTTGATTTTGTTTATCTGATTCAGAATATTTTTTTTCTTGTTGAACTGAGACAATGCATTTAATTATGAGTCAGTTTAAAAAAAAAAGGATAATAAAATACATTAATCAGTTACATTGCTCTGTCAGCAAATGGCCTGTGAGCTGCTGTCAACTCTGCCTCCAGAGTGGCTACACTGGCAGTGCTTTCTGGAGAATGAGGGCTGAAATGATGCACACTGATATCACTCTCAGCTGCACGATGCTCAGTAAAGAATGTAAGTAAGCATGGGAAAAGTTGGACAAGGAACTTTCAACTAAAATTCAGAAAAAACAATGTACCAATATGGAGCAAGTAGTTTTGTTTTGTAACTGATTCAAAATTCCAGGTTGATCCAATAACCAAAAAAAAAAGTGGGTTCTTTTTGTTGTTTGTTTGTTTGTTCTTTTTCTGAAATGTAGTAATACAGATTTTCCTGGTGAGATATGCAATCAGGATAAATAATAATCAGTCCTCTTACTTGTTTGACATGGCTGTTTAATAATCTGACTACTTAACTGTGTTATGTAAAGTTGCCTATGATATTAGTTGTATTTATCTCTGCACCCTAAATGATCTCGACAAACTTAGTATAAGCTGAAATGTCAGCTTTGTGGCTGGCATCACTAAAATAAAATAGAATGGGGAAAAGTAAAAGAAGAAGCAAAGAAGCAAAAGATTAAAAAAACAGAAGAGATGAATAGCAGTTAAATATATTAACTCAGTTAATATAATAACTGAGACATGAGAAGGGGGAAATGTTACATTGCAATTTGGTGTGTGAAGAATTTAATCTGTGAAGCTGATCCTGTGTTATCTTCACCTGGAGCCTCAGTCTGAGATGGTAAGTAAAATGAGTGTGTAATCACCACTGAAAATTAACGTAGCTCAGTTCATATCCCAGCATTTTACAGATTCCATGTGATGCTGTGGACACTAGAGGGAAGCACATCACTGAGCTACAGCAGTTTATGGTGCTGAAGAGAAAATAGAACAGCCCTGTAATCATGGACTCTTTCATTTAATAGCAACATTAAAATTTTTCAGGGAGAAAACACAATTAGTGGACTAAGGGAATGAATATAGGTTATGAGGCTTATTCTTCCTGTAATGGATATAAATGTACTTTAAAACTTTAGTTACTGTTATGGATCATGGACAACCGAGCAATTTATGTATTAAACTAATCACAGGTAGTGCTTATATGTCACGGTTTCATCTTTTCTTCCTTTCTCCTGTAGCTGATGTTTCCTAATTTAACATGTTCATCCTTTGGTACAAGTAAAAGGAAAAAAATCTTTAGGGCCTGATTCACTACCTTCTGTAGTGTTTATTTCTGGCTTAACATGGTAAAGGAAAGTCTCGTCTAAAAAAGCTTTTTTTTACTTTGTGCCAGAGTTAATGACTATAACGTATTGGATCTCATGCACAATTCATGAGAGCTGATTTAGCATTAATGCAGGTGCATAGAATGGCTGGAGCTGTTCACCTGCTCTCCCTGATGGAGGCAAAATGCTGCCACGATTACTAACAAGGAGAAAGTGGAGGAATGAATCAGGAAGATAAAATGTATAATATATAATGTATATATAAATGTGGCTTAAAATGCATTGCAAATGATTTGCACATAACTAGTGAAATACCTTTCTCTGGTGTCAGGGTAATCTTCTAGTCAATGCTAAGATACAAGGCTGGATTACCATCCTGTTGGCAGCCCTCTGAAGCAAATTAGGACTTGATCCTTCTGCCAGCAGAATCATTGGCAGGCAATCATATGCACAATATGCTGCTCTAAATGCAATCAGAGAAACAGAGAGTGCATTTGATTTAACTAGGTAGAACTCTTCAGCAGATAATCACCTGCTGACTTATAACCACCTGATAACTTGTCACTTCTCTAACTGATGTTCTTTTAATATATAGAAAGAAATTCTAGTAAAGTAAGAATTTTTTTTTTTTCTTCCCCATGCTTATTCATTGCAAATAGATTTTGGTCTGTTGGTTCCAGTAGCCTTCACAGCTGCTATCAAAATTGGTTTTCTCTTAAACTGATCTTATTATAGAGTCATTGCATTTATAGGACTGAAATTATTTTCTTCCAAAATCGATATTAACATACATTTACCATTCTTAAATGCTGCAAGCCTGTATAAAGAGCTCAGTCACTATGTCCTGTTTAGCTTCTGATTTCGGCTTTTTATGTTTTGCCCTGATGAGGAAATACTTGGAATTGATATGGCTTGTTTTGACTAGAATTATAACTTTTAGTTGTTAATATTAAGTAGAATTCCCATAAGTAAAGGAAGCTCAGGGGAGGTCTTACCAATGTACATAAATACCCATAGAGAGAGTGTCAAGAAGATGGAGCCAGGCCCAGTGTCAGGACCAGAGGCACCAGCAGAAACTCAGGACTTCCCTCTGATCATCAGGAAGCTTTCTCACTGTGAGTGTGACAGTGCTGGCTCAGGGTGTCCAGGGAGATTGTGGCGTCTCCATCCCTGGAATTATTCAAAAGCTGTCTGGACATGGTCTTGACCATCCTGCTCTGGCTGACCCTCTGGTGAGTGGAGGGCTTGGACTGCACACTCAGGAAAGATCCTTACCAACCTCACCTGTACTGTAGTCCTGAGATTCTGTCAAATGTATGAGCTGTCATGAATCATCACCTAGGAGTCACAAATAATCACAAATAATGTGTTACTTAAAGGCAATTCAGAAGTTCAAAAATAATTATTAGTTATTCCTTCTCAAATTTCACATAAAAATGGTTTGTGTGATATTAAAATTTTCAGAAATGTTATACTCTGTTTGGGATAAATTTTTAAACTTGTTATAGGTTAGTAGGGTTTCTTCTCAGACTCAAATTTTTATGACTTAATCTCCCAGACTACCAAATAGTCATTCCTAACTTTCTTGGCAGATAAAACTTAGAAGCTAATTCACCTCTCAATTGACACAAAGTTCTATGCCAATGGCTTCATAGAAACTTGCATTTGATCCTGTCAGTTATTTAAAATGAGCAAGGAGATCAAGTACATCCAAAGATCCACATACTACCCATAAACCACATTATCGAAACAATTTCAAAACTACTAGGTAATTTTTAATGTTTTTTCTCTCTGGAGTATGCACAGATATACCTTTGCTAACTAAGACTTTGTATGGGGTGGTAGATGATGCTACAGTTCTCTAGAGGTCTGCAAAGCCTTCCAGAGAGCACAGATTGATGCTGAGAATTCAGCCAAGGTCTGTTGTGTGTTTGCTGACAGCTGGAGAGGGATCAGAGAAGGTAGAAAGAGATGGAAGTTTCTCACAAGAGAAGAAACTACTCATTGGAATGTCTAGTGGATCCAGAGGATGGTAAAGCATTGTTAGAGCAACATCTAGAGGTATTTAATACAGAAGGCAGCACATACACACAGGTGGTCTATTGTGGCAGATCTGACTTAATCTTCATGATCTACCTAAGTCCCACACAGAGAAGGACATATTAACAAAAGTACTACTGTGATTTTGACTTCCATTATCTCTGCATCATTTTCCTGGGCCAAAAAAAAAAAAATGTATGAAAGGACAAGAAGATATCACCAATTTGTGTTCTGAGCACGTCCAGAAATCTTTATTTAAGATTATGGCTTCATTTCCTTTCCTATCAATTTAGCTTCTAATTCCATCATAATGGTCTTCTATCTTTTAGTTTCCTTTTGTACAATAAGAACTTGGTCAACTAAGCACAAACAGCTGTGTTACTGTTTGCTGTGGCCAGCATGACAGCCTGAAGGCAAGTCTTGGGCAGCCTGGCCTGTTGTGAAAGAGTAAGAGAGAATTTACAGTGGCTTCTACAGCCAGGAGAGTAAAGGACTATGAAATGTCAGGCTTTGGTTTATGCACCAAACATTATGAGACTGTTTCTCCCCTAGTGGATACTTACCTTTATCCAGGAAACAGTGTCATATTTCCCCACTTATTGTTTGTCTTTTTCTGGATATCCTGTGTAATAACCGAGCTTCAAGTCTGAGGTTTCAAATTGAGAAGGAAATTAATAACTATTGTCTATTCATGCTATGTATGATAATCAATTCAAGGGAATTAGGAGAGCAGCATTTCAATCCATAAAGACTGAAATTTCAAAGCCTAGATAACAGAAATTTCAAAGCCTAGATAACAGAGTGGTATTACTGGATTTACCTTAGGGATCACCCAACTAAGGATCCTGAGACTGCATTGCAAGGCAGCGCTGCGCTTGTATTATGCTGAGGAAAATTCTATGGATAGCCTAAAATAACTATTCAAAAGTAACCGTCTATTTTAGGGTTGACTGAATAGATCTCTAGGTTTCAGTAAATTTATCTGATTAGATCTCTCTTGATTATAATGAGATCTTAGCTTGCTTGTAAACATCTAAATTTAAATGTCTAAATCTGTGAGCTGTACCACTCAGGATGACTGTAATGTAATAAAAAGACACTCAAGATAGCTTTAAACCATATGGCTTGGGTAAGTCCAATCTAATTTCACAGCAATATAGATTTTAGCTCAGAATAATATCCTGGCATGAAGGTTGACTACAGTATAGGCTATTTGGGAGACCTGCAGTAATTTACTTTGGGTAATAAAAATTTTAGCATTAACTTAAATGGAATGTTATTTGGTAACCATGCGGTTTGACAAGCTGTGCTCTGCAACCTTAATGCAAAAAGTATTTATTCCTTGTGCATTAGTGCTAGGGATATAGAATGAATTCACCTGGTAAAATCCTGGACACTTGGTGAAAGAATGAACTATTATAATGACATTATAATAAACTTTATTTCATTTTTCATTGTGTAATATTGCTTAATTTGCTTGCATGGACATTGAACTTGAATAAGGTCATGCAGTGGCACATAGCTGATTACTGTGGCTGGCTTCTGTTAAATAATAATTTACAGTGCATTCAAATAGTTAAAATTATACTTGCCTTAAATGTGCAGCATTACAGTTGCTGCCACAATATGTATTCTGTCACCTTTCTGAATACTTTTCTGATTCACTTTTCTTTATCGTCTTCTCTAGTAATGAGTAAGAAGAGGCTCCAGGGAGACCTTATTGCAGCCTTTCTGTGCTTAAAGGGGCTTATAAGAAAGATGGAGAGAGACATTTACCAGGATCTGTAATGACAAGACAAGGGGGAATGGTTTAAAATTGACAGAGGGCAGGTTTAGATTAGATATTAGGAAGAAATTCTTTACTGTGAGGCTGATGAGGCACTGGAACAGGTTGCCTGGAGAAGTTGTGGATATCCCATCCCTGGAATTGTCCAAGGCCAGGTTAGATGGGTTTTGAGCAATCTGGCCTAGTGAAGGGTGTCCCTGCCCATAATCTAAGATTCTACAAATATGTTTATATTTGAGTTCTAGGTCATTAATAATAGAAATTATTTTACTGATGCATAACTGCAGGCAGTTTGGAAAATTGACTAAATATGCCTTTCATTTTTTTCTCTGTAACACAATTCTTTTGTCTTTTATTCAGAGATTTTTTTTTCGAGATTAATTTGGTGTTTCATTGGACTTACGTAAGTAAAAGTGTCTTCTTGTAAAGTGTCACAGAAATTAAAAAGCAACCAATTTACAGACATGATAATCCTCAGTCAATCCTTTTGTATTCTATATTTGTAAAAACCAATTTCAGGTAACTCTTCTAAATGTAATAATCATATTTTCTTCACTTTTTTCAAATTAATTAAAAATAAACACTTCTTAATATCTTTTAAGATATGATCTTTGAAGCAGCTTTTTTTTCTTTTTAGTCTGGGACATTATTTAGATTAACTTGGAATTGTCCAAATTTTACTTTCGGTAGGTTCTTACCTGCTCTATTACTGGTGATAGGATCACGCTGTGCTCCCAGGCTTCACTGGAGGGGCCACAGGTGGCCACTGTTAGCAGGCAGCCAGGCAAAATCCCTGCAGAATTCTGCCACTGGGAAACACAAGAGATTGAGAGGAGCTTTGCTGAAGTCCAAAAAGATTGCAGCTATGGGCTTTCTTAGAACAACAGGGTGAGTTACCCTGACTAGGGTAACTAGTAAATTTTCCATAGATGGAGATCAGGTTTGACAAGCAGGACTTCCCCTCATGAAGCCATGTGCTGACTGTGACCCACGACTGCGTTGTTCTCCAGGTGTTGTTCCATACTTCCCATAGTAATAATTTCCATGATTTTACTAGACACTGGAGTGAGACTGACAGGCCTGCAGTGTCTGTGGTCCTCCTTCTTGCCCTCCTTGAAAATCAGGACAACGTTTTCCAGCTTCCAGTGAGCTGAGACTTCTCTGGGTTCCCAAGACTGCTCAAAAATCATCGTCAGAGTTTTGCAATGGCATCAGCCAGCTCTTTGAGGATTCTCAGATGAATCCCATCAGGTCCTGGAGATTTGTAGAGGTCCAGCTGGAGCTGGGTAAACTGGAGCTGATCATTCTTGCAGTCATGGCCCTTTAGCTCAGGGCACTGAGACTCCCTTGGTCCATCATCCATGTTGAAAACAAAGGCAAAGAATGATCTAAACACCTCTGCCATTTCTATGTCCCTGTTTTAACATGACCATCCTCATCCTGTAAGTCTCAAATGACTCTGTTTTCATTTGATGGGTTTTTTTGTTAGGTTGTTTGGTTGGGTTTTTTTAAATAAATTTAGCAATCAACTGCACAATGCTCTTTTTTAAGTGTATATTTAGGCAGGCTTTTTTTTATTATTCCTTTTGCTGTTATCCTCAGGTAACTTTCTCATGAAATTTATATTCACTGTCACCTCCCAAGTACACCTGGGGATATACAGTGAGGCATTCAATTTTTCTTTTATAGCACTGTGAAGAATAATTTGGTGGTTTTTAAAGCCCATGGCCTATTAACATTAGCTGGTAAGGAAAATTTTCTAACCCCAGATGATGCCAGCAGTTAAAAAATTCGTTGTTAACTACCTGTATGGTATTACAAAAAGAGGCACATTTGATACTGAGGTTCTGTCCTGTACATCCTGTACAACATTATTGTTTAAAGACCATACAAAGATATAAATATATATATAAATATTGTATTTGTAAGTGCAAATGTACATGCAGAACACAGAGAATGAGTGTCAGAGCTTAAGCACAAAAAGATGAAAATTGAAAGTCTGTGAGTAAATACAGATGCCTGAAAGATATTGCCTAATAGATGTCATCAATAGAGTAATGACATCTGAAATGGCATTCTTGATTTTTTTTTAATAGCGTTTGGGCTGCCAGAGCCATATAGCGGGTTAGCAGGAAAACCAAGAGCAGATTCTAGGAATAGGCATCACCTCATCTTCCTTAGCCACATGTAACAGCTATTTCTGAACCTTCCTTTATATTCATTGTAGAGAAACAGACCTTTTTAGAATTCAATCCATCAGATGTATTTAAAATGTCTATTTTAGAGTTAGAGAAATTCTGTCTTAGACTTTGTAGTCTACAGTGACTAGATTTTTACTGATTATTTGTGGAGACTGGGGTGACTCAGATAAAGAGCAGGCCTCTGCATTTAATCAGATGAATTCCACCCTAAATCTTTTGACTGAAGGAACTAAAGCTTTTCTCTCTGAACCATGAAATCATTCTGAATAAGAAGATAAAACAAATCTAAGTAACTGTTGTGTATTCCAGAATAAGTTCAAATAGACCTTTTCCTCTTCACTTAGTTAAGCCAAATATGCCTGCTTTGCAATTCTGGACATACCTGACTCAACTGACTGTGTTTCACCACCCTGTTATCCTGGACAAGGCACAAAATTTCAGAGTGACCACCACATGGCTGTATTATTTACAGTCTCATGTTATCTGATTTGCATATAAAATACCCTGATAAACCACTGTCTAGTGAAGTAGGTCCAAAAATATCAGACATATGCATAGTTTCAGTTACTGACTTCTTATAAGAATCCCTTCAACCAGAAAAGAGTTCCAAGGATTTTAACTTGCAATTTGTATTCCTGTTATATTTAATAACTCTTTATATAATCCATCTAGGTCAGGTTAAATGAATGCCTTGTTGCTACTTAGATGATTATGGGTTGCAATTCATTTAACGTGCCCAACGATTCATGTTTAATTTATTGACTTTAATGTGGTATGTGAGTGACCCGTGCGTGTGTAGTACTTTAAAAGCATGCACACTGGCACACACAGCTCTCTGCAGTATTTTGCTTTAGTAATCAGCTAATCAATGTGCTAGAATTTGAGATATTGTGTGACTCTTCATGCCACTGTTTAATTTAACGCTGCTTGCAGTAATGAGCCTGTCTGGGCTGACTGGCTACCTCTCAGAAACTCCATGGCTTTTATGCCAGCTGTAATGGTTCGAGATGTGTCCAGTTCTGTGATTTGTTACCTGGCCATCTGGCATGAGCCACTGACTTGTCTTTGCATCTCATTCTATTTTTGTGTTGGAAAACTAATTAATGAGTGCCCTTTGTTTACAGCTGGAGCTATGAATCTTCAATATCTGACAAGTCAGATGGCATTTACAATTAAAACCTTTTATAGAAATGATCTTTCTGTATGATAAGGGTACACCTGTGTGATTTCCTGATGGTTTTGTAGTAGTTTTTTTAACATGAGAAAAATGGAGAGTGTTTCAGGGAAATTTGATCTTTCTTAAAGTCCAGAAGTTTTGGCAGACCTGTATTTTTATGCTACCTATTAGCCTATTCTGTGTTCTGTTCCTGCTAAAGGCAGCTATTTTCAGTTCTCATCGTGATACCAAATTCTTGCAAGATAGTGAAAATGAAATTATTGAGGAAAAGTGCTGTTGTCCTGATGAAATCCACAGTAGCAACAATGTTTTTTGTGTTAAACACATTCCTTTTATCTCTAAACTTCAGTACTCAAGCTAGTGGTTGATATTTGTGATATCAAATGAGAGGAAATTCATACTGCAGTCTAATTACCCAGTTCCAGATTTTTTTCTTCCTTCTGTCTGAGGCATGAGAAAATTCTGCTTTTTGCATTTACCCTATCCTGTGTTTTTTTTGTTACATGCATTTTCCTGGGTTTAAAGTCGTACTCATAGCACCATAACTGTCAAAGAGGACATCACTGTAATGGACTTTGTTTCTGACTTCTTTTGAAGTACCTCAGAAAAAAAGAGTCCAGGAAGTCCAGAAATGTCTCATCTGCCAGATTTTGTATGTCCCATGTACTAAATATTTGGATTCTAAATGGTGAAATATAGTTCTATATTCTTGTGAAATAGTACCCAGGTAAACATCACTGTGCTCTGTAGTGTCAACTGAGATGTGCTAGTTTTAATTTCCTGTTAACAAATAGACTGTATATGTATACTTATATATATTATGTATATATATATACTTATACGCTGTAGTGGGTCAAAAAATGTTAAAGTAGGTGCTGACTGACTGCCAGCACATCAGAAACTTTGGTATATAGGCCAGAGAGATGCCTAGCAGAGGCATCTAGCAGAGATCCAAGAGCAGAGTTTCAATTTTTAAAAAGATGCAAATTTAATGCAAATACCTTTACTGGCCCCTCTAAACGTTTACATTTAGAGCTTATCCTAGAGCTATCCTATCCTAGAGCTAAGCTATCAACTTTGTAAGAGAAAAAATTGCTGGCATAGCTAACTTCTGCACTGAGTGGTAGCTTATTTCCAGGATCCTTGCAACAGTTGTCTAGCAGAGGTAAAATGTCATAGTTCCTCCACTGGAGTTATGATTTATGTCAACTGATATGCCAACCCTTGATTCATATTTATTTCTATTGATATCTGTTGTTTTAGAAACATTTCAAATGCTTTACACATTCATCTAAAATCAAACTGAAGCAGCATAAGCCCCTAACCAACCACCTACACATAATCCAAGTTTGAAATTATTCCCTGGTGTTTAGCTGTAATGAATTTCAGAGTAAAAGTGGGTTGCCTTGTAGAAAAACTGTATGAGATTTTAAAAAAAGGTAAAAAAAATGTGCTGTAGCCCTAAATATATAATGTATTTTAAGATGAGAGAGTTGCAGACAAATTTAGTGTAGATCGACAAGAGTCTTTTCCAACCCAAATGTTTCTATGATTCTGTGATTCTCTTTTCTTCCTGCAAGACTGAGAAATATGATAATTCTGTAGTGAATGTCACAATGCCTGGTACCCCACACACAGATGGCTCCCTGACAATCAGGCAAGGGCTACAGTCCAGCACCTTTCCAGTTACTAACATACCTGACCAGAATTGCTACCTGACCATCTGGATAACATCGCTTGCTGTTTTATAGATTTCCTCTAGTGTCTAGGACAAGTTCCTTAATTAATTGATATTCCATTTCACTTTTATAAAGTGAAGACAATAGTTGTAATGGTATTGGGAAATAAATACATTACGGATTTTGTATGCCTCAGCTCCTATGGTAATAGAAGCAATATAATTTCCATAGAGGATCGATTTTTGCTTTATTTTGCAATATGATTTACAACAAATCCATGACCGAACCTGATATTTGTAAGTACCTTTCAAGCATATAGTACCAGTTTTTCTGCCAGCTCTTGTAAGAATCCTGGGTTAGTTACATTCTGCCTGCATTGCAGTTAATGGAGAGTTTATTGTCTTAAATGCATCTTCTCTGGCAAAAAGGCTTCCAGTCTGAGTTTCCTAGCAGCAGCCTGCTGATTTCAGAAATGATGTATTTCTCTTGGTGGAAGACATGCTCCTCTAATTGCCTTTTTTGATATTGTCAAGATATATATTACATGTAGTTGTTAAATTGCTCAGCAACTTTTGGTAATATATATCCTGTGAGATGTCACTTTCATTTCATGCTACACAGCTTTTCTTTCTTCCTTTAACTCCATACAATAGCTCAGTTCCCTGCTCGCCTCTATGTGCTGAGGTTGTGTGATCAGAACAGTAGATGCAATCAAACTCACAATTAGACTGTGATTCACATTATGTAAAAGATTCATCATGCCAATTGATGTGAAATGACGTGCAGCCTCCAGGCAGTGATTGCACACGGCTTTAATCTCTCCACACGGTAAAACCTGCACCTATCGCGGTTCAGCAAAGCTTATTTGTAATCATTTTTGGACTAATGCCTTTCCATGATTTCATTATGAAGAGTATAACAATGAGGCCTTTTTCTGCTACTTCTTTTAAATGCCAGGGCGTGCTGATTACTCAGTTAGCATCCAGCTTGCAGTTGACCTTTTGGGTAGAAATGCTATGAGAATAGTGGGTTTTACCATTTATGGATTAGGTGTTTTACTGAAGACAAATGACAATTTTTTATTCTTTATCCTAACGTTCTTCTTCTCCTTCTTTGCCCACTGGGTCAATCACCTGGGTTTTTTCTAGGAGCTCAATCCAAAAGTAGGTATTTTTCTAATTTCTAAAATAAACAAGGATCTTAGATGACTCTTCAAAACATCAATTTTAAGGAAAAGTTGCTCCTTACCATAGTCTACACCTTTATGTAGTTTATTGTAGATATGGAAAGCTAGACTCTTTGTATGTATATCTGAAAAAGATGGCAAGTGTCATGCCAGATCTCTGACCTGAGCAGTGAGTGACCAGAGGTGTGTTTATGTCAAAAACGAGATGTGGAGGAAAGTGTGACTCTTCCTGGCAGTTACTGATTGGAAACTGCAGGGACTGCATGGGCAGGGGTTTTCCAGCCTTGAATTCTAAGTAGAAGTGGATTTGCCTTTAATGCCTGTGGATGACAAGGAATACATAGATGCTAATATGCATGACTAAACTCTCTTTCAAAGAACTGAGTGTGACTGAGTGGCACTCATTTTTCATTTATGAATAACTTATCTAGATGAAAAACCATTTGAGACATGCATATCAAAATAAAAAAAATCAGAAATACGTAAATTGTTATGTCTTTGCTCAATAATTGAAAACACTCATTTCCAGAACTGTAAAACATTAGTCTTTGGCTATTTTGGAATTCACTCTGTCTCATTTCTTTCAGCAGGAAATGCAGATGATTAAGGATCAGGCAGAAGCTGTAGTCATTGACTTCTGATGGAATACTTTGAACCTATTTGTGTTCAGAGTTCTTTTAATTAACTGCTTTTTCTACAGGATGAAAGAGAACTGGAGCCAAACCTAGTGAAAGCAGGAGATCAGATAAAGCTTAAACAAAAAATATTATATTCTGTAGTTGGAAATCCCATTTTGCTATTCACAGACATGCTGTAGCACAAAAACTGTGTTCCCCAAGCAGAGTTATGACCCCATGAAAGATATTCTGGAGTCTTCCAAAAGTTCAGTAGGGACTTTGCTGTTGTTAATGTTTCTAATGCTGCTGAAAACTGTGTTCAGCTATGGTAAAATAATGCAGATGAATTGTTCATGAGAGAAAGATGTAGTTTTTTTTTTCCAGATGAAAATCACAGGTTTGTATAAATCAAATATATTGCACCAAATTAAGACCTCTGTCTGATGAATATATGGATTCCATTTCACGTTCTTGTGATTTGATTCTAGTTTGTGCACTACTAGTAAAGCCTCTCAGGTCTTGGCTGTCCAAAGATGTCTTTATATGAAGCCACTCTGAAATTCTCTGTTCATACAGTGCAGTTGCTATAAGCTAAGTAGATCAATGCAGAAAGGTCAAATCATCTCTTCCAATATAAGGAAAATTGTTGACTCAGTTTTTAAAGCCCATACCTGAAATAGGTGATCTCTGTATTTTTACATTTTATTTTATGGTCACAGAATCCCAGAATGGCTTAGGTTGGAAGAGATCTTAAAGATCATTAACTTCCAACCCCCCTGCCATGGGCAGGAAGGGTACTGACTAGATTGGGTTGCCCAGGGCTCCATCCAACCTGGTTTTGAACACTTCCAGGGGTGGAAGTGTTCTTAACAAAGACAATAGACTTGGTGTTTCCTGAATTTTGACTCCTACTGACAAAAGGGGAGAGGAGGGGGCATGTTGTTGAGCATGCAGAAAATCAGCTCCTCTGCCCTGGAGAGAGTCTTCTGATCCAATTCAGAAAAACATGTAGGCACATGCTCAACTTAAATATTAGATATGAGTATTGATGTCTATGAAACTGATCTGCTAGCAAGCGCTGATGTGTTTTATTTATTTGGATAAGCACCACAAAGAAGAGGAGCAGAAAGATAAAAGGATTGATTTTGGAGAGCTTCACTAGTGTCTGGAGTGTGATCCTTGGAAACAATTCCCAGTACTTCCCTGCTGCAGAATCCCTGCTTTGGCCTTGTTGATGCTGCACAGTGCCACATAAAATATCTCTATTATGTCTCCTGCTGTGAGCCAAAAGTAGCATAGCTTCAAAAGCTCTATGCTGTTCCCAGGCTTATATGTTTCCTTTTCCAATTCTGGTCTTCAGTAAGGGAGGGAATAGAATACCTCATGACATAGGTAGACTTAGGAGAGACCTCTCAATCTATGTAACATATGTGGATATTTCACTGGTAATGTTTAAATGGCCAAAACCTATCCCAAAAGCCATGTGCAAGGAAACATTCAGCTGCCCGTTTGATTTTGATAAATGTAATTTTCCTTCTAAATAAACTTTATGTTCAATATAATAGAAACATATGTCGATGGTACCAGTGTTGAGGGCCGTGTGCCAAGCCTCCTCTGTTGCTCCTAATGGAATGCTGGAACTCTGGATATGTTCAGGTGTTTCCAGCTAAGACTGCAGATGTTGATTTTGCCCTTCTAACTAAGCAATAAGCATGTTCAATTATACCTATCACTAGCTAGAATCTTTATGCACCCGTAATTTATTTCTTAAAACAAGCCTACAGGTGGAAATTGAGATTAGAGAGTAATTTCTCAGATGTGAACATGTAACATCAATTATTACATTCCCATCTCTATCTAGCCGTAATTTGCCCTTTCTTCTCTCATCTGTTGATTCATTGTGTTGCACCATCATTTTGCAAGGGTCTGTCGCTATAGATACATACAATTACCAAGAGATGAACCTTTCTTAACATTCCTTCAGGGAGAATTTAGAGATGCACATTTAGAAATTTAATCTTACCTTCAGAAATGCTGTAATTCCCTATGAGTCTGTGTAGCAGAATAATGTCTTCAGACGTGGCATAACGCCATAGGATACTTCACCAAGCTTTGTCTCTAACCCTAGGATGTCTAATGCTATGAAGTCACTGCAGCACTTCAAAGGGCATCATCTGGTGTCATGGCAATCTCTGGGGAGTCACTTGTAGTTGACTCCAAACAGCACCTTAGAAATCAAGTGGGTCTTAGTGAGACTTGTTGAACGTGGAGCATGATCTCCAGCAGTGAGAGTTTCAGGATTGCTGTCATGGCCCTGTGTGCACCAGCAGGCCCCACTCCTCGCAGTTTAGCTGACAAGATACTTCTTTAAAGTCTTCTCATATGCTTGAGTCAGGCTGTTGTGAAATGAGCTGTGTGAGAAAGATCTGTGAGGAGTCTCACCTGGGATCTTCACCCATGCAGCCCCTGCCATGGGTCAGGAGCTGTATTTGAGCTCAGGCTTAGTCCTTGCCTAGGTTGTGCTCCTGCTTGGTTGCTGATCCTCACCTTACTTTGCTGACTTGCCTTGGCTTGGCTGTAGACCTTCCTCATCCCTTGGGACTCGTCTGGAGATCACTGGACTGGTCAATGATGCTGATTATCATCAGACCTGCTGCTCTTCTTTGGGTCTTGTGTATATTTTATAATTTTAGATATTTTACTCTTTCCCATGCAGAACTCTTCCTTGTTTTGCCTTGACCCATTTAAATGACTTGGAGGTTTAGGTGGACACTATAAAATACATAAATAATGAACACATCAGTGGTTTACAAATTCCTTGTGCTCACCCTAGCTCATTCTCCTTTAATCCCTTGTTGATAGAAGGCCTTTCCACCTTGAAAACTCTGAAATTTACCATAATGGCGTGGAAGAAGTACCGTGTAGCAGCTGCTGCCCACAGTTCCCCTTTTTAGTTCTTCTTTTGAACACGGCAAAATAGTATTTTCATGTATTTAATTGGGTCAAAATATGCTGATTCATCACAATATAGTTGTGATTAACAGTCAATTTTACTGATTCTCTTCACTATCAGCTTTTAAAAGAGTACTTGCTTTTGATTTCACATAATATTATTAATGGAAACAGTCGAACAAAGTACTACAGTATGACAGGTAAAGCACAAATTTTAAAAAAAGCAGTAGAAGAAAGAAAAATGAAAGACATTAAGGAAAATGAATGAAAAAAATGAAGGAAATTCTAATTGCAATTCTAATTGCTTGCTTGAGGCAACCTTAGTAGCATTGCAAACTCAAGGCAGAGCCTTGTTAGTATAAAATAGCTTCATAGAAATGCATTTCCTAACAGCTGCACCCAGCTGAGATGCAGTAATCCCTATATAAGTGCTGAGATTCATGTGAAAGTTCTTTACTCTGCATCTTAAGGTTGAAATACTTTGATTTTTCAGCTTTTTTTGCCAGTGTTAAAATATTTCTCCCAAGTTAGTTTACTCCTTCCAGCAGTGAGATCAAATTCTGTAAACAGAAAATAGCAGATTTATTTTAAGAATATCTTGATTCTATATGTAGAAAGAAAAAACAACTCAAACAAACAAACAAACATTTATTAAAAAAAATCTTTAAGTAAGACAAAAATCTAAGCTTATATAGGAAAATATTATTTTCTTTACATTTGCCTCCAGCTGGAATGAGAGAAATTGTTCTACCGTCTTATGGTTTTAATAACATGAAATGAAGCGAAAGAATATTAGCTTTGTTTTGTCAAAGACTTAATAATATGCATTTCCCATACACCTTTCTCTAAAATAAAGTAGGTCATACACATATTGCCCTTGTGCTAGTGCAACTCCTGAGTGTGAGGAGCGAATGAATGTTAGAGGGAGGTATTTGGAGAGAAGGGTTCCCTTTGGTTTGTGGTGGGACATCACAAATCTGTCTGTGCTTTACACTATTCTGAGCAGTGTCCGGACAGTGAAATACACTGCAGCATTTGAAAACAGCAGGTAACACTCTGCTGGAGCTGCAAACTGGGTGTTCTGCAGACCAACAAGGGTTAGAAAACCCAAACAAGCATACAGAATCCAAATCGTTTTGTTAATGAGCAACCCAAAATCTCAACCATTGGTTGTGTATTGCTCTCGCTTTTCTCATTTTCTTATTATCCTGTATTGATCTATATATCATTTGCTCCTCCTCTACTTCAAATTCAGCCATCTTACAGCCTTTATATTTAATTATGGGAATTTCTAATGTTGGTTTTATATTGGATCATGTGCTTTACTTGACCAGGTTTTGAAACTAAATCCAGAGCAATGGTTGTTTGATGTCCGTATTCAGCTGCTCACTTTAGGCTTATATTTGGATATAATTGTGTGTTTTTAACCAATCATAATTTCTGCTGTATATACACAAACTGCCAGGCTGAGCTGTGCATAAATAACTAATCAGCTGTGCAGAAAGCACAGAGTATTGTGTAAACACCTTCTCTGGATCCAATCTGTGGAAGGAATGAGAGAGGTTTCCTTTCTTAAAAATAAGTAATATTTTCCTTTAAAATATTATTATATGTCCTGTTATGTGTATAGCTAGACACTCTATGCCTTTAAGGTATGGAGATATTTTGAAGCTTGCTGTAAGGGCCGTGGTAAAAGACCTTTAAAGAATTTTGTGTCTGTCTTTCAGCTCAGCTGCCTGTACTCACACGCCTGCTGCAGGTTATGTCTCTGTAAGGGCTGGAGGAGGAGGATGTCTGTGCCCTCAGGACCTTCCCCCTCTGGCATTGTGCGTGGAACAGAAGCGTTGGTCAAGGTGGGACTGAAGAAAGGCAGGTGGGACAGAAGAAAAGCGTCTGAGTTTGTGCTGGAGCTGCTGCAGCTCAGACTCATTTTTTTCTTCTGACGACTCTGCAATTAGGGCAGTGTCCTCCAGGATAGCTTTGGAACAGTCACAGGCAGTGCTTTCTTAAACTGTTGCAACAAGAGTCACTAGAGTTCATCTTCCACGGTATTAAATATTAATAATATACATATACACACAGAGATATTTACACAGAGTTAATTCATCCCTTATGTAATGATGTATGTTTAAAAGACCAAGAAGCAGTGTTGGTTTTTTGGTTCTGGTAAATCAACATCTTACTCCTTAGACAGACATTTTGTGTGATTTAATAGAATCAAACATTGTTTATTACTGCACTTTTTAAAAATTTTGTTTATATATCCATTTCCATGAAGGAATTGAGACTTTGAGGTCATCGCAATTATATATATAAATATATATATATATATAAAATATATATACGCACAAAATTTCTGTGAATAATTCAGGCAGATAGCTCAAAGAAAATGTGTCCACCTATGGCTAAATATTATGTACAACAATATTTATTACTCTGTTTGCGCCTGCCATGGATATGGGTGCTTTCAAGGGAAAAAAAATCTGAATTTTGATGATATAAGTAACATCTAGATAGAATACTACTATGAGCCGCTGGTGCCTTTATCTGTTTTATTCTTTCTTCAAAGCAATTCTTTTCAGAACAATTGCATTCATTTAATTATGTTAGAAAAAATATTTTCATGCTACTATCCATACTGCATAGTTTTAAAAGGAATAGTAGGTCTTCAATATCATGAAAAATAGATAAATGCTTTAGAAACAAGAGAAGGGAAAGAGATTTTTCTTCTTTTTCTGATTTAATAAGAATTGTACCAAATAGTTAAAAATATTATAATAGCAGATTTGTTATTTAATTGCTATTTTCTACAAAGCACAGACATTACTGTACTGCTTTCTCACCACTTTTGTCTATTTGAAGAGCAGAGATAGAACAATATATATTTTTTTAAAAAAGTTTCAGCATGAAATACTGCATAACATGAAAACCACTTTACCATTGAGCACTTGCTTTTCATTAATGAGTAATTTAAATTTTTTCCATTATTTTATATTTTTATTTGAATATTTTATATATTTTTTAATTCTTTGAGTAAATAAGAGGCTGATAAAACTCCTGCAAGACTACTATTGGGTCTTGGCAGTGCTGTTCTGGTTCCATCCCACCCTCCGAGCCCTCTGGCTCTGCCAGTCCTGGGTCTCCCTTTCTGACCCTTTCTGATTGCTTGGAGGGGTCTCCTGCAACAAATCAATATACAGATAAAATATTCATTGCATTTAGCTATTATAGTGCCAATGCTTCTTTCAGTTTTTAATGCTTTGTTGTGATGTGTCTGCAAGAACAGGTTTTGTAGGATCTCTGAACCCTGAGGGGGCCCTGTACAATGGTGTGTGGTTATAGTTAGTTATTTTCCCTAAATAAGCTTCTCTAGAATGCAGCTGGTTGGTATATGAAGATTTTTTTACAGCAGTGTCACACAAAGAGGAAGTTCCTTCTCCAGTATGTCCTTCCTGACATTCCCATTTCATGAACTCCTTATAGACTCAGAAAAAGTAAAACTGTGAATTTCTCTTGCGGGTTTTCTTGACTTGGAATGGTTGAGTCTATGTGATGCTGTGTTTTGCCACATGGTCATAACAATCCGCATCTCTCCAACTGCTTAGTTCCATGACACAGACCTTTCCTTGGTAAATACCATTCTGGTGCCCAAAACTCCATTGGATAGCTGTGATTCCATAGTATTGATCCACAAAGGGACAAGTATTAGAAGTGCACAGGTGGAGATCTACGACTGAAACAAGACTAAATAGATCTTCTAAACCCTCTTCATAAAATAGGCAATCAAAGGATGAGTCTTAACGCAAAATCTGGGTAGTTTGAGAAATAAGGATTGAAGAACGAAGGACAAAAGAAGGCGAAGGATTAAAGTTTAATCCAATCTCTCTAAAAGGATGGTCATGGTCCTCTGTCAGTCACAGGCCCTATAAAGGTAAAGGGGTTTTGGCCTGGATAGTTGATTTTCTAGAAATTCAAGAAACCATTTACCATGACTGCTAGTGCTTTTAAATGTTTGTTTTCCTTTAAAACATTTATTCTTTCCAGAACAGTTCATTTAATGAACTATTTGGTGTTCAAATATCAGATTGTAGAAAGCTTTGCTTTACTCGCAAGACTGGTTGATTCATAGGGCTCAGATTCTGATACCATTTTGCACTTCTTCATGATAGAAAGACATGGTCAGTACAGCTAAGATAAAGATTCTAAACTATGCAGCTGTTCAAGCAGAGTAAGTTCTTTTGCAAAATATTAATTTTAGAAATTTTTCTTTGCCTGGCCTGTCTCTCATTTCTCTTCATTTCCCTTGTTGACAGAGCTTTGTGACCTAGGAGCAGGGAATAAATTAAATTGTTGGCTAATTTGGAAACAAGAAATTGAAGCTTAAACTAGGTGTGAAGAGAACCACCTATCAAGCCTACGTCATTGTCACTAAGGGCAGCATAACTTTATCTCAAATTAAGAGAATTTAAAACTAGTAACACTGATCCTAGTAATGCTGGACATCTCTTGAACAAAACAACATTTATTGTGTTTTCTGTTTGGTCGCACAACTAACAAGGTTGCACTAGATAGTTTAACACAAAGTAGGTACCCCTGGTGAAATCCCTCTGACAAATTTGATCATAATCCCACATTTTTCAAGTGGCAGTTTAGCCCTAGGGTTGATGCAATACAAGGTGTTGTAGTTTCCCACCTAGCAGAAAGTGACAGTGTTCTTAAAAGTTGCAATGGTTTAGCAGTTTACTGGTCTTATTATAATTCCTGGTGGTGTGCCACCCTAGTGTATTTCTGGGTATGCATCAACTATGTGCTACCTAAAAATACCCATTTTTCACCCAATGGCTGAATAATCAGGAAACAAAACATGAATAGAGAAGATTCACTTAGGCTTTCATTGCAATAAGGGAAAGCAGATAGTGGGGTTGCAGCACTTTGACACTCTTCCCAAGAAGTCATTTTTATCTAGTTCTTGGTTTTTACAAACTATTGTGATCTGATAAATCCCACAGAGAAGGGATTTTTTTCTCCTTTTTTTCCTCTCTTCACTAGACAGATACATCAACAAACAGTAGGAGGGCTGACTCATCTCCACTGATAATAGCATGCAGGATAATTTTGCCATGTGACTCACTTTCTTCTTTGACTCTAAAATACGTTTGAAAAAAGAGTGGCATTAATTTAAATAGATTTCCCATAAACAGGATTTACTGAAAAAAAAATCCTTGCTTTTATCTCATCTTTTAAAAGTACAGGAAAGAAAAAGCCTACTATGATGTTCTAGCATTTTATAATGTTATTGAAGAATGAAAATATTCTCTTAGCGGGTAAATGGAACATATTTGGGGAAATGTATTTGCAGGGAAGAATTTTTACCTCTGTGCACATCACTGCTTTCTTAGTCTGTCATGGAAAAATAATGCTTTGTGTTATCTTCTGCACTTTTATAGCTAGACCCTCATCTAACCTTGACCAGGGTCATGGCACAGAATGAATTGATAAGACATACTTCATTTAGGATTAAATAACGGGACTGACAGAGCCTGGAGGGGCTTGCAATCCTAATGGAGATTTTATCAACACTCTTAGGGAAGAAAAACAATATGACTTGGTTTTGTTTCTATGTAGTAGATTATCAACCTGTGAAAGCCTGATTCTCGTCTTCTACCACTGATTTTGAACACCACCAACATTCTGAGAACTTTTTGTGATCCAATTTTGTACCGATTATTTCAATGAGATTTCACTGTTAGCCATAAGTAATAATTTCCTCCTTCGTCCTTTTTCATTGCCTTTGACAGTGCCTTAGTTTATTTTCCAAGATTTCTTTTGGTTTCTGTGGATGTTTGTGGTAACACGGAGATAATTGTGTGCTACAGTTTAGCCTAAATTTTCAAATGTGGATAAGAAAAAGAAGAGATCCGTGTTGGAGGCTAACATCACCTCCAAATTCTAGACAACTATGTTTTGAAAATACAGCTTTTAAAAAGAATTTTTCCTTGCATCTCCTTGCTGTAGCAAATGGCATTCTGTGTTTCACTAGGTGACAGAGGTGACTTGTGAGAGCATCCGGTCTAAATGTCTTGACTGAGAATTTTCTCAGATCTTAGGAGATAAAAAAGTCCCTTGTTAGTTGGATAGCTAAAGCTGATCCTTTTCTTCAGATATAGAATTAATCATCTTTTGTCTTCTGAGCTGTAAAAGTTGAAGTGTTATGCAACTATTTCTCCAAGATAGTTTTAATTGGCATTTATGGTAGGAATTTGAGGATGTCAGTTATAGCAGCGTACCAATACCAAGAGCCAGGGAAGTACACTGTAATGGTATATATTAATTTTAATTTTTATGCACTGCACAAAAAATTAAGTTTTTAAGGGATATATTATAAAATGTGGCATGTATTTTAGAAGCATCACACCTGTTAATCAATTTTAACTCAGTTCTCTTCTGTAAATGCCTATGAACAGTTTTCTTTTAATAAGCAGTCTTAAAACCACTTGTGACCTTATCAATTATTTAGATTGCAATTTCAATACATGGCATTGAAACTGTTCTCTAGCAATCTGTGAAATTAAGAATGTGGGTTTTTTTCTGGTGGACTTTTCAGGAGATTGATGTAAATCCTTTTGAGCTCATTAGGAATACTTCCTTTATTCTTACTCAGGGCGGAACTGCAACATGAAAGAACACATTATTAGAGAGGGAATTACCTGTATAACTTGTTTGTAATAAACTTGATTTATTTCAATGATTTTCATGAATTTATGATAAAAATTCTAGCTTTGCCACAGATATCTTTTGAGACCTTGAACAAATCATTCAAACTGCCTACTTTATTCCCCTGTCTGTAAAATGGAGAAAGTGTTTCCTTTGTCCCAAATTTATAACATCTTGTTTATCAGTGCTTCCCATTCTTCAAACCCCTGATGTGTTTGTACAGGTCCTAGAGCAATGGAGGTTTGTTGGTAACTGTGGGTTGACACACATTCATAATTGAAATATATAAGAGAAGCAATAGGCCTGTTCTGTAGCCTAGATGGCATTTCAATAGAGTAACTTCTTTTCTTACATGCCTATCATATAACTGAAAATGATGAGCCTTTCCAAATACTTATAGCTTTCAGTAGGTTAGCTCTGCTAAGGTCTTTGCAAGTCCTTTCACAGACAATAGATCTCCTTCATTTAATTTTCCAGACATGTACATTCTATGGTGATGAACTCATAACCAAGATTAAATGACTTGAGCCTGACTGAATAAAGTCACAGTTCTACCCTCCCTAGGGACTCCAGAGCTCCCAGGATTTCTGTATGCTGAGTTTTCATTAATTCTAATATAGCAGTTCCTGTTAATGCACTTTTGCTGACCACTTCCAAAAGGACTTGATCGCTCACCTATTTCTTTATTTTCTGTCACAGTATTGTTCATGGAACTTTGCTTGATAACATAAAGTAAATCTTTAGTGCCTTTTTCTGGTGACCTACAAATGGGTTAGGTTAGCATGTAGAATATATATCATGATTGATCTTTCCTGTCATAGATCTTGCAGTGTAATTTTTACAGTATAAACGTGGAGGGGAATGTATGCTGATGGGCAATTCTCTGTTAGGGTGAATTTAGGAATGTGTTTTGTCTGATCTCACAGCTCACTCCTTTGCTAGAGCCTGGCAACTGCCCTCTCCTCTACTCAGGCACAGGCTTCCCCTTCCTCCTTTGCACCATTCCTGGTTCCTGGCGGAGCTGAGTCTGCCCACTAAGCCAGCAGAAAACCAACACATGGAAATTTAAAAATAAGAATTTTGGGGTATCTGCTTACTGAGAAAGCAGGCAAATTATTGTACTAAAGAGTGGTGAGCTATTAGACCACCTCAATAATACAATGAATATCTTTAGAAAATCCTGACATAGATTTTCTTCATTATTTTTCAGACAAGAATAGGAGTGACATCCTGGCCCACAGTATGGAGTTATGACACTAAAAATGCTGTCTTCAGTGATTTGAAGTCTTACCCTAAAGGGTTACAATTGATGGTATAAAATTCATTCTTTCAATTAAAATGATTGCCCACTATCAAGCTGGAATATGTAAATGTAAGTAAAATACATGGTTTTTTACTTTCTCTCAGTATCTTGTGGATAAAGAGATTTACATTTATCAATGTGATAACTTTAACTCTTCTTTTTGGAACAGATTTGAGCTCAAATAAAAGGAAATTATTTCCTTCACTCTAACAATATGTTTAGCAATATGCTTGAAGTTTCTGTTGCACATGAGAGTGTAGTGATATTTAGTTTTCTGTTTATGATGTTTTCCAAGAGAAAAAACAATTAGGCAACAGCTTGAATGCTTTATAGGATAGGGCCTATCCACCACAGTCAAATAAAAGTGATGTACTGACTCTTTGTCTTAAAAAAATCTTTGCTAGACACTGAAATGCAGTTTTAGTAAGAGTTCAAAAATATTCACCCTTCTAATCTTGCTGTGTAAAATACCTTTGTGGTGACCTGCCAATTAGTAATGAAAGCTGAAGTGGTTTATGAGTCAGTGAGAAGAAAAAGAGAAATGAAGGCAAGTTTGCTCTGATATTTTAAATCTTAAAAGGAGCACTAATTGTTAAAGCTAATTCTATGACGATTTCAGTTTGCATTTTACTAAAAAGCGCTTGACATTCTGCAATTTTGACCAATATTTCAGAGGCATTTTAGTGATTCGTCTGAACAAACAAATGAGATGAATACTGATAGATAATGCACAGAATGTTGCAAATATCACTTTTTTTCTAATTATTATGGAACAGAAATAAAGATAGGTGTATTATAAAATTAAAAGATTAAAATTCTATCTTTGGGAAGGTTTCCCCCTGATTAACAAGAAAGAACTCATATTGTGTTTTGCTTGTTCTCTTGAGGAAGCTAAACCTGAATAAGAGGTTATTGTATTGATTAAGAGTTATGTGTGTGTATGTATAAAGCTCCTAATATCTTAAAAATAATTTTGTTTATCCATTTTATTTGTAAAAAGTTACAAAAGGTTGCAAAATATATCTTTGCTATCTTTATAATCAGGGAAATAAATGTGACAGAGGAGTTGTAATGCTTCTTATTTCCATCAGAGGGTACTATAAACATGCCTAAAACTCTTTTTTTTTGTCTTCACCTGCAAAGAAGTGGATGTTTCTTTCAGTGTGGAATTTCCAGATGACTTTCAGTGCTTATAAATTCTGTGTACCATTACATATATTTGCCTTGCTGAAAACAGGAGTGGTTTATGTAGTCTAATTAAAAACATTTGAAAACAAGTTTAACTAACATTCTATTTTCCTTGTAAACATTCACTGGATATTCCCTTTTAAAGAGGAGTTGTGTTCCAAGACTTCTGTTCATAAAATGTCAACGTGGAAGAAGGTAAAAAGCATTCTTTATGTAACAAACATCTTACACATCTTGGCAGTCAAAATATACTTTCTTTCTCAGTGGGTACAGAAAGCAATCCTGTCAGCAGAGGCAGAGCTTGAGAACCTGGAGCAGTGTGCTCGATGTGTCCTGTGCAAACAGGTTTTACAGCAAAGCAGCAGTGCCTGCCTGCTCGCGAGGCTGACACTCGCTATATCACGAGCCACTGGCCACTGACCACTGTCCCTGTGCCAGCACCACGCTCATCCATGGAGCAGGGGCTCTGGTGGCTTCCCAGAGTTTTGGGGTCAATCACCTGGATTGCTTGTCTTTGTTCTTATTTTCACATTGTTTTCACAATTCTTGTGACTCCTTGAGGCCAAGCACCTCTCCATGTGGACAGTGACTGTACACCAAAGGCATTATGAGTGTGCAAGAAGGATATATTTAGTATTTCTTTCTTCGATGACAAAGTTGGTTCTGTATACACTTTGTCATCAAGGCACAAAGAAGCTGTGGTGCCACAAATAGCCAAAAGTAAGAAGTGGAAGTGAGCAGTTCAAAAGGAACTTGTGGGGAAAAGTGTGCTGGCAGGGTGTGTCCCAGCCCAGTCAGGAGCAGGGCAGGGTGTGGGGGCAGCCCCAGGAATTGGGCATCTCCTTTGGGACAGGGCCAGGCTGGGACATCCTCCTGCAGCTGGGCTGAGCTTGGCAGGGTCAGTTTCCAGGCGGGCCAGGGCTGTGGGAAGATGGAGACCAGCAACAGAGACTGATCCCTCGGGGGCTGGAATGGGTCTTGGGCCATGGCAGGATGGGGCAGGCCCTTGAGGAAGTGCATGTGAAATGGTCAATGCAGTTACAAGCTCAGCCCTTCTGTCATGTCCAGCCTTCACGCTCTTCTCCTTGGGCAGCACTGTCCGCTCTGGCTGGGTTCTGTTGGCAGCTTGCAGACAGGCAGGTGTTCAACAGTAAGTTAAATACAGTTTTAAAGCTTAAGATTAGAACAAATAACTTCATGAGTATTCACATGGTAAGGGTTCAGTTTGTTTTTTTAGAGTTGTCAACAAGGAAATGTTTATTTTCATCAGCATAACCTGAGTGTAGTAGTCTGTCCACGCTATAATTTTGTGGCAAAACAGGTACTATTTGTTGTTCCACAGGTCTTATTTTTTGTTTCATGGTGAACACAAAATGAGCATAAACTTCTGGTTTATGTGGCCTGGCAGGTTGAACAGAAACAATCTTCTGCCCACGCTTGGCTGAAATAAAATCTGCACCCAGATGTGATTCTGCTTCAAAAAACCCTCCATGATTAAAAAACATTGTCTCCATATCAAACCTTCAGATTGCAACATAAATGTTCTGATAACATTGTGCTCTCCTGATAGAACCATAAAATCATAGGTTCATAAAATATACTGAGTTGGAAGGGACCCATCAGAATCATTGAGTCCAGCTCCTGGCCCTGTGCAGGACACCCCAAGAACCACACCACTGCAGTGGGACCATTTGTAGGGTAAGATGTTATTTGGCTTATAGATAGTGAAATTAGCACATAGAAATCAAACTCTATTTGCATGCTTAATGAAAAACAAAAAAAACCTTCTTGGATAGGTTATGGAAAATAAGTTTTATCAGACAAGAAATATGTCAGCAGAAAGAAGTTCTTGAGTATTTTTCTTGTTTAGACTCATACATTCAGTTCTTGTTTGCATTAAGTTCATATACACTACATGTTTATGCACAACCACCCCAACAAGATTCTGATACCTGCTTTAAGCAAAGCTGAAGGTTTTACATCTCTACAGGTGATAAATGGAAAGTTTATTTTAGAACCCATTTTCCTGCATGTACATCCACCATGAATGTGAGAGGGTGCTCTGAAGTAGGACTAGCCCTATATCCCCTGTATGCCTCCCATTTCCTGTGTACCTGAGCACTGAAACAGGGAGCCTTCTTCCATACATCAATTTTGCACCTCTTTCTCAACAAAGTATCCCTCCCCCATTTTCTGAAATTCCACACACATATTTCTTCTAAGCAAACTTCTTGCATTATTTGTTATTACTCGTTGGGGGTTTTTAAAATGTTGTTATTCTTAATTTTCTTTAGCTATTCAGAATTTTGTTTTGCCTAGGTTTTTTTGAAGTTGTGATGTGGTTCACTTGTTGACTATGGAGCTTCTTTCTGACTTGTAGCTCAAACGTCTCCAAAATGCCCAGAGCTCATTTTATTTCATGTCAGACTTTAGGATTATTAAGAGAAATAGCCACATCTGGACTGTATCTTTATTCACATAATGAGTATTTGCTATCATCTTTGGATAGAATGGGTTGCCTGTTTCCCTCTAGGAAGTGAATGTTCCTGGCTGGTTTCGCCTTAGTATCTTAATACTCAGGTGGATGTATCCCATCCGAAGAGCAACAAAGTGTTTGTTCTCATCCAGTGCTATGAATTACACCAGAGTGATACTGCAAAAATCATGGCATTACAGATTGGGTGAGGTTGGCAGGGTCCTTAGGAGTTTGTCTATCCCAGAGGCAAGGTCAGCTGGAGTGGGTTGCTCAGGACCTTGTTTGGATAGGTTTTGATTATCTCCAAGGTTGAAGACTCCAGAACCTCTCTGAGAATCCAGCTTCAGAACTCAATCACTCTTGGGGTAAAAAAGATTTTTTCTTGTGTTTAAATGTAATTTCCTGCCTTTCAGGAAATACATCTAGAGATAGAAATCTTAAGGAGTAGTTGAACAAAACTAGACTGGTTTACTAACTGGAAAAATAGCACTATCCCTTTCTATTGCTGCTTTATTCCTATATGCTTCTCATAATTTTGTGAAGAAACATTAAAGCCAGTGTTTTAATTGACATGCAGTATCAATTTGCATTAAAACAAGAAATGAGTCATACAGTGCTAGCTAGAATTGTATAGCTTGCTTACAAAGAAGAATTTTAAATTATCTGGTATTTTTAATAATTTGTTAATTCCTTAGGTTGATTTTTTAAGATGAGACACATGCAGGACTAAGAAATGCTTGAAGTTCAAACTGATCTGTATAGTACTTTACCCCTTTTTAATATGTTTTCTCTTTCTGGACTTGACCATAATAATTCAAAAAATGTGGGAAAGAAATTTCTGCTGAAATTTCATTATGAATTATGAAATTGTTAAAATAATAATTTAAATCTCAAAAGCTAACATCTTTCTATAGCTAGAATATGTTAAATCTTAAAATACTGTCTATGGTTGTATCACCGATTTAAAAACCCTAAAAGGGAAGCAACATATACAAAGAAAAAATCACTTTCAATATGTCATCTTCATCTGTATCAAACTATATATATAAAAATAAAATTGTGTGTTTGTATATATGCAAATTTTTAAATGTAAATATGTGCAATGTTATGCATTTTTTAGAAATGTAGGTAGAATCATTGACTTTAGTGAAGCCTTTTTTGGGAATGACTAAATGCAAGTAAAGTCAGAATCTGGTTCATTTGAAAAAAAAAAAAAAAAAACAACGAAACAAGGTTGGACTATGTTTGCTTAGTTTAGATTTTTAAACTGTAGAGAGAAAGAAAAAAAGTGGTATAAAATCTGCCACAATCTCGATATGTGAGCATTAGAGGCATAGGCACTGAATGTCTTTTTAACCTTCATATCTGAGTGTACTGAACTTAGCAGAGTATGGAATTCTCTGTGCTGTACATTCTGAATATGTAAATAACAAAACTGCCATTGTACTCAGTGGTACAGGATTAGTCCCTCTATTTTTTACTGGGGCAGAGGCTTTTCCCTTACTCTTATTGTATCGTCATATAAATATAGCAGCGTTATTGAAAGTCTGAAGCTTCACACCACTGCTTTGCTCATCTTCTTAAATTCAGTACCACATGGCAGATTTCTGTGGAGCCTTATCTCTCAAGCCAAAAAGAAAAGCATGATCACAATAGTCAGCTTGGCTTTTCTTCTCATCTCTGTATGCACTTCAGTGCAGGAGAAGTTCAGACACCACAGAGCTTCAAATGGTTTCTTTCAAAGGCATTAAGAAAGGGAAACAAATATAGAGCTCTTACAAAGACATTTTCAACCAGTGCATGTTTATTAGGCTTACTTTATTCTACCCAGCATATTCAAAGACATCTGATTAAACTGTCCCAAATAAAAAAGACAAAGCTTGCTTCAGTCTGTGCAGTGCAGATAAATAATTTTGTGGGAGATTTCTATCATCTCTCAGACTCTGTACCGAAGACTTGTTGAGACATTTCAAGCAGAGTTTGCACATTGCCAAATACAGTCCTGTTCAGAATAAGCTAAAATGTTATATCTGGCTAATTAGAGATAGAAAATATTTTTCTAATCACTGCATGACATTCTTTGCAATTCTTATAGATATGCAGACATACTCCTTGTTTCACATGTATTTCCAGTGAAAGTAGTAGGAAAACTAACAGGAGTAAGAGTGGGCCAGCATAGCACCAGAGATTGCAGTACAGCACAGCACACAACGACCTTCTTGTGCCCCTTTTTTGAGTATCCCACTTTAATCTTCACATTCTCTGATGTTTCAGCTCTGTGATAACTTACTTTTATTTACAGGTAGCCAATATTTTTGGAAGGGATTATTGAAAGGCAAGAAGAAATATTGAGTAACATTGTATTCATTAAGGTGGAGATATAAAAGGACTCAGGTCCTTATCTGTAAGTTTTCTTGAGATTAACACAACACTACATCTCCTTTAGCTTCATGTTTCTTTCAATTTTCTCAATAAATAAATCTCTTTCATACAAGAACAGTTGATTCTTATTGAGTTAGGGAATTTAACTGGTCCTTTTTTTCTCCATGGGGCAGTATGAAAATCACTAGACCAAATCACTTTTTGTTTCTTCATCTGCTTACTTACTTCTAAACTGCTGACTAGTGAACAGTAGGATATTCCAACCAACAGTGCTGTTACTGTCAATCTCTGCTCCTCCTTTTCCTCTGTTCATCAAGTTGATACTAATTCAAGTTTGTCTAAGAGACAGATAATTTAGCTTCAGTTTTATGCCGCCAGTATTGCCACCTTAGTCACACATCATGCTCTTCTGCTTGGAGATCAAGACTTGGAGGAAGTTGCAAAAGGAGACTGCAACACTACATCTATGAGAATAAAAGAAAACTTACTGTAATCTCCTTTGAAATACAAAATGATTCTTTTGATAAGATGTTTCTCGTATTGAAATGGCCTGTGTGATGGAACCTTTGCTACTGAGTTTGAGAAATATCCACTTACCTTAATGACAGAGATACTTTGTGTATACACAAATATCAATCAGCACCTCACCTGAATTTGCAACTAAGAGTTTTGTCCAGCAAAACTCACTTACTAATAAGTACATAAAAAACCTCAATTATTTAATTTCTTTCCATGAGTCCTCTTTTATGTATTTTCCCATTCTGAGAATTGTCCTTTCTTCCTGCTGTTTACACCAATGATTACTGACCAAAGTAATGGCTACTTACCTGTTTCATCCTCATTAATCACATCATTTGGCAAGCTCTCCTTTGAGTGTCTCTGCATGAATATCAATAACATTGTGCCTCTCACAAAGAACTTGTGACCAGCAGCACAGCCTGTGCAAAATTAACTTCTTCATTTATGATGTTTCCATTTCATTCTTTTTGTTAATAGACCAAAACAGTTTCCAAAAATGTTACCACCCACTGCTATCTGCACTGGAGGAGACGAAAAGAGAATCCCAGTGAAGAGAACATTATTTCAAAGATGATGTCTTCACTGAAAAATAATTACTTTAAAATGCAGTGAAGGGATCCCAAATCCACAGCCTACTTAGCTCTTTCCCAGTGAGAATTTCCTCTGGCTGCCACTCCTCCCCTCTGCCACCAGTCAGTATCTCAGGAGCAAGCCCAGCACCATTTGTGGCTGGTTCCAGCTCACCCAGGCAGTTGTTATCAGCCTGTGTTAGTCCTTGTATACATGCAAATGCCTCTTTAGCTGGAGGTGCTCACATTTTTCTAACCCTTTCATTCTGTCCCTAGCAGACAGACAATAAAATTAATTAAAGTAGGTTTTATTGCACATTTGGGTAAATGATGGGCCTTTGCAGCTCTGGATCAGCAGTCTCTGATTTCATATTTGCATGAGGCTAATAAAAAAAACAAGACAATTGATATAATACCCTCTGCAGACAACATTTCTGTAACTGACGACACAACCTTCATGGCCACAGTGCTGCAATGCATTAACTTACCACTGCAAGAAGACTTGCCTCTTTTGTGATGGTTTTGGGAGACTTAACTGCTTTGTACACATCTATATAAGTAATGACCAATAAAAAAGGGAATGATTCCACTTGGAACTGGTTTTTAATCAGAATTCTTCTCTGAGCTTTTATTTGGGAAAGCGTGCAAGAACCTTCTTCCTGTTTTTCTGCATTCAATAATAATTGATTTATATCGTCTTTTATTTTCAAAAGTGAAAACTCTGGCAGCTCCAGAGTGCAAAGTGAACATTTCCTAGGGTGGAAAGAGGGGAATGTGCAACTGATCTTTTCTTGCAGAAGCAAGCTGGCTGATTTTAAAGTCTGGTTTAAAAATGTGCCTTAGAGCACCCTAAAAATAATTCATTTTGGAGGAATAATATTCAAAAAATGCAATTATTAATTAGCATGCTTAGGTAGTGTAACATTTGTACAGCATTTGGAGATTTTAACCACATTCAGTAAAGCTGTATCACTTACAATAACTGGTGCTTTGCAAAAACGATAAGGTATTTGTGGAGGGAAGCATTCTTTAAATGAATAATTAAAACTGTCTGGAAGAGAATTGTATAATTTTAATTCTCTTAGAGAAATTAAAATTGTTTCATTAACAAGAGTGAGAATCTCTGTAAGAGCCTATTACTACAGTTTTTCTGATTATTAAATTATGATAATACATGTGGCCTTATGGGGAGCCAGAATACAGTGATGCAATGTCCCAGCATTCAAGGTATGAAGTTCAAAGCTGCTGAGTGCCATAAATGATTGAAATAATCTATAAAAATAGTCTGCTCATATTGGTAAACTTTTTTCAATTTTGTCGCTTATTTTCATGCAAAAAATTAAGCTTTCCGTTACAAGAAGTCAAAGACAAAACTGATTTTGTTCTTCCTTTTAGTCAGCTGGCAATTGAAGAGAGTTTCTTCACACTGCAGCTCTATTGCAGGAGGCTCGTGCAGAAACAGCAGGGCTCTCGGGAATGAGGTAGCTTTCTCTCTGACTCCATACTCCTTACCCACATCTCTTCCCCCAGATTCCATATAGTAAAGGTTCAGGCTTGCAGATGGGGGCATGAAAGGTCCATTTTGAGGCACTTTCCATTTGCTTCACTCTCAGGCTTTCTACCTTCTCTAGCAGTCGCGTTGATACAGATATCAATGGATCCATGCAAGGAGGGAACTGCTTTTGGCTTTTAATGGGCCTATTTCCTTGTCCTGGTGGGATAAGTGAATTCCCAGGCAAGCTATTTAGAGGTGAGAAATATACCTTGGACCATCCTTAAATGTGGTCCTTTTCCCTCACTCTTCTTGTAGATACATAGTCACTTATGAGGGAAAATACAGATGGTATCACGAACAGCTTATAAGTCTCCTATGCCAAATAAAGCTCCAACTTGTACAACACAATTTGTAATTCTGGTTCTAAAACTGCTCAGCTCTTTTTGTTGAATATTAGAGCAGCAGTTTGTGACAAGCTTCTACACGAATGCCCTATGGAAAAACCTTGTGTGAGATGGTCCTTTACCCTCATGTGAGATGTTGTCTCTCTCCAATCCAAGAACCTTTTCCTCGTTGTGGTTTGAAACACTTACATTGCTGCAGAGAGAGAAATTGAGTGTCAGCATCCCCTGGATGCAGTGGCCAGTGAGAGGGGTCCAGCTGAACAGGGCACAGACAGAGCATCAGAGTGCACACTTGTGTAAAGATGGATTATGCTGCATACTGCAAAATCTTCATATTAAAGCAGTAGTCAAATCAGTTTGGCATCCAGGCCTCTTTTTAGCTCCCAGCAAAGTCAGTTGGAGCTCAGCAGCAGACTCCAATGAGAAAAGGATAAGGCATTAAATAACATGCTGCACAGCTTTTGTGTGAGTTGAAAGGGATCCAGGCAGACCTTTGCCAGAGTGATTGTGGATATGGTACTTTTCCAGAAGAGTTTGGAGGGGCTCAGGCTTGGCCAAAGGAGTACAAATCAGTTCAAACCTAAAATTGTGCTAAATTTTCCAAAACGTAAATGACAGACAACAGAAAAGCATGAGAAACATTGAAGCTATAATCCAAGTTAACATCTGAGCAGAGTACAAAAGAAAGATGCAGCTGGTTAAATGAACTTTTTTCTAAAGAAACTTCAGTTGTAATTTTTTTCCATATTGAATTTTAAAAATAGTCTCCACTTTACCCTCTAAGTGAACTGGAAAAGAACAAATGACAATAGCACAGCAATTTGGGGGCCAATTTTCCTTAAATACATGTTCTATTCGATATCGAACCCTTTTGATATTTAGAAGTTTCAGGACTCAGTTCTCTGAAAGAAGCTGCATAAATTGTGGAATTCTGACAATACCGTTTGGCCTAATAGCTACTTGATCATGATTCCTTGGTGGATCCCACTGTTCTGGCTGATTGGAAAGCTCTCGTTGCATACAATAATGCTGAAATGCCAGTCAAACTGCCTTGGGTAGGGTTTCATGTGCTTTGTCATTAAGCCCTATTGTCACGGTCTTCGTCATCTGGCTGTAAAATCATTCTTAACTGAGGGAACATGCACAAACCTGGAAGCACATCCACTTGGCTATTTTTGCATATTTTTCAAAGTGCTTATTCTCTTTCCCTGCTTTTTCTTTATTTTTTAGTCTCTTTCTTTTTAACAAGAAGAAAAATGAAAACCATTCTCCCCAAAATCTAATACTTAAAGTTCGGATATGTTGGGCATTTTCAGGGAAGTTAATTTTTTTTTCCGACACTGCTTCTAGACTAACCCTCACCAAAGAGTGTTTTTATTCCTTCCTCCAAAAGAAATGTCTTAAGAACACTTAGAGGCTTCTGTCGTGTTCAGGACCAAGTCTGCTAGACCTTTCAGGATGAGTTTATAAGTTGATATGCCTGTGGCATTTCTTTGATGTCAGTTGGAAACGAGATAGACCCACTTGTTCTGCATTGACTCTCTTCATAGTGCCATATTGCAGCTGTTATTCCATTGAAATAATTTGTCATTGCTGGTATAGTAATCTAAGAGGAAGGTGACTGTAGTACATTCTTCTAGAAGCAATTGAAATTTAACAGAGACATTCAAGTTGGTTTTGCTGTAGTTTTTCTTGCATATTTAAAGTTTTTTCTTTTCTTTTGTAAGTACTGAGGATTTTATATACTGTTTGTGTCTGGCACGTTATCTAATTCCACTTAGTATTGGGCCTTTTCTTTGCAGAGGAGAGGAAAACATTTTCTTGTAAAGTGTTTTCTGTATATGAGCAAATACAGGCAGATCTCAACAAACAAATAAATAAATAAATAAAGATGAACCACTCCTCACTTTCTCCCTTTATGTGTTTCATGTTACTTTTTCTTTCTTTCTCTCTTTATCTACCTGACCCATCTCTGTAATTGTGCTCCACTAGCTAATTTCAGAATATTATTAAAACTCAGTATTAAAGAACAGTTTCTATGCTTTCACATTGATCTTGTGATTGAATTATATATTAAGGTTCGATTTAGAAATAATATAAAGTTGTTTTAATAAAAAAAATTTGAACCCAACAATTCAGCAGTTTGATTAAAACTGTTTATTCTGACTCTAGAAATAGCCTTGTGATTCTTCATTATCTGTCATATAAAGATGAATTCGTTATTAACTCATTACCTTACAATGTATTGATCAAGTTAGTTTTAAATGTGCTGAAATTCTGCTAAAATAATAAATAAAACTTTTGTTTGCAAGTGAAAGAGTTTTTAATTTATCTCAACACTGCCAGCTACAGAGTTACACAGACAAGGAGTCAGAGAGCCTCTCCTGTTATATTCAAAGTCTATTTGTGTTGACAACTCCAGGACAGGTTCTTTTTTCTAGAGAGCAAGGTGCACCTCTGCCTTGGGCCAGTGTCCTGCTTTCAGCTGGGATAGAGTTAATCTTCCTTCTAGTGGATGGTGCAGTGCTGTGTTTTGGATTCAGCCCAAGGATAATGTTGCTTCCACAGTGATGGTTTAGTTGTTGCTAAGAAGGGCTTACTCTAAACCAAGAACTTCTCTGTTTCCCATGCTCTGCCAGTGAGGAGGTGCACAAAAGTCCTGGAGGAAGCACAGCCAGAACAGCTGACCTGAACTGGCCGAAGGGATGTTCCAGACCTCGAAATGGCAAGCTCAGTATATGAACTGGGGGGAGCTGGCTGTGAGCCACCGAGCACTGCTCAGGACAGGCTGGCCATCAGTCAGCAGGTGGGGAGGAATTGCGTTGTGCAGTACTCGTTTTTTTAAATTGGGGGTTATTTTTTAAAATTGCAATTATTATTATCATCATCACTATTAGTATTATTATATCTTAGTATAATTATTATTATTATATTCTATTTTATTTGAATTGTTAAACTGTTCTTATCTCAACCCATGAGGGTTTTTTTCCTTGCCTGATTCTCCTCCCCATCCCACGGAGGAGCACGTGAGCCAGCAGCTGTGTGCTTCTTAGTTGCTGGCTGGAATTAGAATTAAACCAGGCAGGCACGTGGAAGGACTTAAATATCAGGTACTTTCGGATGCCAGGACTCAGGACCCAGAGTGGGTGATGAGGGTGTGGACTCCTGCTCCCTGACACAACCTCTCCTTCCCCAGAGGTGGTGGAGTGCCTTGTCTCTGTTATGGTGTGAGTACAACAGCACAGGAGAAGTCAGTGTGGTACCCTTCACTGTCAGCTTGCGGTCACTTCACTTGCTCTTGCGTTCCTTACCTGCCACTCAGCTTTTCCTTCCCTCGTCTTAGCGCAGCTCTGCACAGCACCAGCGAACTCCTCCGCGCTGCCTTTGCAGCCACAGGAGCCTGCTGCTCTGTAAAGCCACGGGAGCGGTGTCGCAGCCAGCCCGAGCACGTCCGTGTGCCCATGGGGCAGCGTGGCCAGCAGCCGCCGGAGACCGGCACCTGGACAGCCGGCGTGGTGCGATGGAGACATTCCTGGGAGAAGGCAGAGCAATGTGTGCCCTGCCGGCTGGCTCTTGGCCTGGCTTCAGCCGAACATATCCATTGTTAGCTGCATTAATACTAAGAAGCAGGCTGTCTCCATTCTTTTCCAAAGAGCCAATGCTCAGCTGTGAAATCATCTCGCAGACTTAACTAAGATTATTTGACAAGGAGAACTGTTGTATTAATACAAACAAGCATGTCTGTTTAATTGCCTTCCTCTTTCAAATAACCCTGTTTGTTATGATCAAATGTAATGATCCTACAACATTTTTATTGCTGACCCTAGTGCTCCTACAGAGGAAAGGGGTCAGATGAAGTAGTAAAAAATCTTAAAGTAGCTCAGTATTAGCAAGAAAGAAACTTTTTCTCAGATTGTTTCTATTAGTGGTTTTTTTCTCCTTCCAATTACTCTTTATAGCCTTTGTTTTTGTATTTTTTAAAAGTTGTCTATCTCTCCTCCTTCACACTTTCCTCAATTAGACATTTGTCTTTTTGAACTACCACCTTCTTTCAGGATTTGCTTACAAGAAATTTATTTCTTATCCTTCTCCTTCCCCTTTTCCAATTGTTTCCCAGCCTGTTTAGCTTATTTTTGAAAATAAATAAATAAATAAATAAAATAATCTTCTCCTGTCACAGAAATACCTAATAGAAGGCAGTGAAAGATATGTTATATTATCAGGCTCATAAAACGGCACTTGATAAAGCGTCACATAAAAGACTTACTAGAAAGTAAGGATTTATGAATTACATGGAAAAAGTGATATAAAAATGCAGTAGAGAAGAGAGACTGGGGAGATATGATTTGTCATTGTGACTGACAGTCCAAAAATAGTGTTCCTGATGCTGGTAGTGAGTAGTGATATCCTCTGAGGCTCTCTTTTAAGCCTGGTTGTCTGCTATATTCAGTGCAGTTTATTGATGGAAACGTGAGGTGGAGCAGCCTTATAATAGACTTTGGGAATATTCCAAAGTGAGAGAGGAGTCTGCTGAATGATAAAATCTTGTTCTGTCTGACACTGTTGAAACAACCAAGCCACCACGTTGTTGACTTCAAGTTCATCTTGTTCAGTAGCTCATTCATGGGTTCTTACACAAGTACTTTGTGGCAGCAATATGTAGAGTTCAAGGCAGTTAATTACTGAAGTGCAGCTAATGAAGCCTAGTCAAGTAATTCCCAGGGGCCACTTGTAAACCAAGGCAAAAGCAATGACCAACAATGAGAGCCAAAACCCACCACAGATTAAAGAACCGAAAGTACATAAAACTTCTTGTGTTTGGGAAAAAAAAATCAATTAATTAACTTTTTGTCGTAAAGTATTTCTTGCTTACATTCTTATGTCTTTATTGCTACAAAAATTAAGTTGTTATCTTCTTGGGAATGAAATAGAGGATGTTCTGCCTTTTGCTCTACTTCAGGCTTCTATGGATTCTGTATTGCAATATGTCTATGTTATATTCTAATTAATTAATTAGATTTGAACTGGAGCCTTTTTTTCAATATTGCCACATATTAAAATGTTAAAATGCCCTAAATTGTGAACACAAAAATTTGAGGAAGTAATGGCATTAAGGAAGGAAAGGAAAATTTGCTTTGCTTTCTGTAAGGTCAAGGAAGGCCGTCAGTGTATTCCAGACTAAAGGTTTAAAAACTTGTGATGAAACCAAAATTCTGTTTTGCAGTGTCAAAAGAGGAGGCCTTGGATGCATCTGTAATACACAGAAATTATGTTTTCATTTAAAAATCTTTGTGCTTTCTGGTAAAATTCATGTACAGTCTCATATAAAAATCCCAAGGGATTAAAAAGTGTTTTTTCTAAACATGGACCATGCATGTATTAAAGTCAATATAAATCTGATGTCCATGGCCTTGGATATTAACATGGCTGGCACTCAAGCTCTCTGCAGTTTAGTTAGTGCCTCTCAATAAGTGCCTGGGTAGTTTAAATTCCAGTCCACAATCATTGGAGAATTAAGCACTTCTGCAAAAGTTACCAAATTCTCATGTAGACTACAATTATTTTAAAATCCTTCTTAACAAAAAATGTGCCATGGTTTGGGAATGGTGTTCCCCAGCTGAGTGTTCCCACTGAAACACTCCAGGTGCTCATTCCCCCTTCCCCCGTGGCAGACTGGAGAGGAGAACTGGAGGCAGGAAAGGCAAAGGTCACAGGCTGAGATAAGAACGATTTACGGGGAACAGCAATGAGATAAGAAAGGAACGGTAACAGCAGCAATATTGATAACAGAGTGTACAAGAGAGGGGAACGATTCACACCCACCATGTGGGACACAGCATTTACCCCTGCCTTCTCCCTTCCCACTGCCTGCCTGGAAGGGACTTCTTACACCCCCACTTATGGCATGAGTTGGTGTGGAATAACCTCTGGGTCATGGTCATGGCCCTCCCAGATACTGCAAAAATTGACCCTGTCCTGGCCAGAACCAGGACACCTTGAAAAAAACTCCAAGGAATGTGAAGAAAATAAATAATAACCCACTAATTTTCCAGATATTTTCACATTTGTCTATTTAATTCCCTTCTCGCTTTATGAAAAAGAATGTTCTGTAATGTGTCCTTTCTACTCTGAGGTAAAAGCAGCAACAGTTTCACAGGAATAGTGCTACTGTACAATTTGGATATCCGTCCTTGAAACAGTTGTCAAACATTCCCAGGAGGATAAATGCTTTACTAAGCTTTGGGGCTAAGTGGTTCATAGGAAGGTCCACAAGTCCCCATGCAGGTCTGTTTTTGTCCTCTACATCTATTTTCAGGAAAAAATCCCTCACGTGAATACAAGGGGTTGTTGAATAATGTACATCTCTTAGAAATTTTCATTTTCTGCACACTGTTCTTTGTTATTCTCCTCAAATTTCCATGGAAAATGTCCCCCACAGAGAAGTCCAGATTTTTGCAGGCTTTCAAGGATCTCCTAAGAGTCACTAGATAAAATGCAGGAAGGCTACACTTGCATGAAAGGTGAGAGTACCCACTTTTTGCTTCTTATTAATAAAGGAAGGAGATGGATTTTTTTTTATTTTTAAATTTTTTATTATTTTATAATTATTTTTATTATCACTTTTCCAACTGTAAATTTTGTTTGGCTTTTAAGAGCAGACCAAAGTTAACTGTATTGAAATCTTGCTATTGCTTTTTAAAGGGCCTATGAGTCAAGAAGAGATTAAACAACAACAAAAAAAATACAGTTGTTTATTCTTTGCCCCTATATAATATATACACATGAATATGTTGACTGTTGCTTTTGCAGCAATACAAAATAATCCAACCCTCCAGAACTTCCCCTGTACAATAGAATATTTATACTCAAAAAATCCAGACTGGCCATTTTAAATATATGAGCAAATATGGAAGTTCCACAATTCAGTAAGATCATCGGGCAGAAAAAAGTCACAGGCAAAAAAGAGCAGTGATGTTGACAAAGAAATATTGTGAATATTTAATGGCAGTTCCAGTAGCTGCACAGTGTATTGTAGTTAAATTGTTTTGTCAGCTGCTTTTCTTGTAACCATTGGCCATGCCATAGTTCTGTATAAACCTCTCCAGGAGATAGAACCAGCTTTAATGAAATTTGAGTAGCTGACATATTAGGCAATGCATTATACTGGAAGAAATGCTCCTTGATATTTTTCCAAAGGACTCTCTCTCAACTGTAATCACTTTCTCCGTGCATGAATGATGTCACTAAAGACTTTTAAGAAAATAATTATTTTGACATTGACTGTAAAACAAATAGTTTAACAACATCTGAGGCTCTTTAGAAATTATTTCCTTTATCCTGTGTAGATAAAGCAACAGCATGTGGCAGAAGTTGATTCCGTCAGGCCTGCTGGCTGCTGGGCCAGTGAGCCAGATCTCATGCAATGGGAAAATCTTGCTCATTTTGCTGCTTTAAAAACTTTAAACTCTATCATGGAAAAAGTACTTTAGAAGACAACAAGTTACAAAGCAAATTTATTCATAGGTTTGTTGTTTTGTTTTGTTTTGTTTTTTAAGAAATCTCTTTAAACCCAGAGATTTTAGTCAATAAATATGAGTTCAAATGGTTTAAACACCTAAATATCAGATGCAGAAGTTATTTCAGCCCAAAGGAAAATCATCGCAATCTGTGCTTTAGTAACCTAAAATTTAGTAATCTCAACACCCAAACATTCAGCCCTGGCAAGTTGACTCAGCACATCTGAGATATTTACCCATCCCTTCAGAGACAGAGGAAAGGGATAAGTACAATCAAAAACAGGCTGGAAAACCTAGATGGTGAGCAAAGGTTTCTCAAAGTTATCCATGGGAAATGCGCATCTAGCTTCAGCCTGCCTTTAAAGCAGAGATACTTGGTTCAAGACTCCATATTTGGTACTTCTTTTCATTCCTATCACTCCTAATCCATGCTAGGAAGCCTGCCAAGTTTGAACTCATCCTGTTTTACAATAAGGAAAAAGTTTGCTGGAGAAGTTTTTGCTGCCTATCTTTGGCTTAATAGCTTTTGTACTTGCCTGGTCTATTTTAGACCTCAGCTCAATTTCCTTTTCATACTGAGATGGATCAGACTTCTGTTTACCACTTTATAAAAGAATACCCTCACTGCCAGATCATAAAGTAGGTGTGGAGAAGGAAGGAAAAGGTGCAAAGGGAGCAATACACTCAAACTCTCTTATTAAGATCGATCACCAAGGGCCAAAGGCAAACAGGAAAGCAAGAAGGACAAGTCGCTGCAGTTCAGTGCTCCTGAGGAACTCTCGTTAAACCAAGGAAAAGGAAATTTAATTATTTGAAAAAAATGTTATTTCATTTGGAATTTATTTTTGCTCTCCTTTAATAAAAATAAAAAAAATGTGACTGACTGCTTATCTACACCTAACCTTTTTATTTTTTTTAAACCTGTTTTCCTTCCAAACTACTTAAAAACTATTCTACTTCATCTGAAACAAGAATTTATCTTAATTCTTCTATATCCTATATTCTTCTGTATCCTTGACTGCAGAACATGAGGACATTATTTTCTTTTCAACATGAGGAAGGTTGTTGTTCTTTCCCAACTCCATATTCTCAGATCTGTTTATGACATCATAAAGTCTACATTACAAGAAGAAGTCCTTTATTGTGTTGAGTTAGCACTTTTGTCTAAAACTGGATGGCTTTAGTGCAGTTGCACGAAGTTTCAGCATCTGAAAATCTGGTTCAGCATTTCAGTTTGGAATTGGGAATGTGGAGTGACAGCAGTTTTGCAGAGAGAGTCTCACTTTGTCAGGACTTGCATTGCGGATGCAAGTGTTTCAGATGCTTAGTCTACATTAAAACCACTTCATTTTGGCTGTGTTAATATCTTACTGTCGCTTTCCAGCTTTACACTGTGCCTGTGCTGGTATGAAAAAGTAAAAGTCACAGTTTCATGTAAGGTCACGAATAGAAACCACATTTTCACATTTACAAAGTTAGATATTGATGGTGGTTATATATATCAATAGTGGAATATCACCACCACCACCATCAACCAGCAATCTTGACTAGAGAATCTTCTAATAACCCTTTGCAGTCATCTTTGCAGGACTTCAGTGCAATCGGTGCCAATTAACATCCGTCAATGGAAAGCAGATCTCACTGGAAATAAGCTTTTGGAAAGATCCAAGCTTGGTTGATAAGATACTGTCAGGCTTCCACAGGGCTTTGGATATTGTGCTGTGCAAAGAAACCCAGTCAGTAGTAAATCAACATAGGCTATTTGTAAACCACATGGATTAATCAGCCACACAATAGGGAGTTATCATTATGGTGTGGTTTTGCAATTCGCAGATTAATTGTTTTTTGACCCTACTCCTTTTTGTCATTAAGCATATGTTCTTTTAAACTCTGACATGTAAAAAACCATAAAGTTCTCATCAGAAGCAACTGTAACTGACACAAAAATAGATTAAATGGCAAATAACAGAGATGTTGTTGATACTCACTCGTTAGAGAGCATAAACAAATTATATGCATTTCAGTGTATGCAAATATAATGTTGTATTAAAGTAGTAAATAGAGTTCATAGTCTCTGAATGGATTACTCCTTCCTGGAAGTCTGTGACTCTAAAAACAGATTTGGGGGCTGTGGGACTTAGCCAGTCTAATATAAATTCTGAAACAGTGGTAGAGGCGTGGTCCTTAGAAAAGGAACCTACAGAAGGATTAGAGAACTGTCTTTGTGTTCTTCTGATGTTGCAGAGAAGAGCCTTGAGAACAGCCAGAGGAACAGAAAACACCCCTTATGGCAAGTTCCTGAAGGTGTCCTCTTCATTCAGTAAATGACAGAGAATTTCAAGGGTAACAAAAGCACAGTTTGTAAGTACTTTGAACTAATGCAAGAAAGAAACTACAAACTGTGCAACAGATTAATTAGCTATTGATGGCAGCAACTCATCGTGGATGTTGGGAGAGCCTCACTGAGGACTTTGAAATAAAATCTGAATATTTGTGTAAAGTGTTTACTCTAATTCAAACAGAATCACGGAACTGAAAGCAGGACTTAAATAATAAAAGTCCGATGACCTGTGTCAAACTCAGAATATAATCACCGTAGTCCATTTTGGCTATAAAATTTCAGTCATGCTGGTTTGCATAGTAATATCACAATTAATATTCATTTATCCACAAAATGTGCTAGGCAGATTTATATTTTGTTTTACCTCTCTTTTATAGATGATGAGCTGAGAAAAACATAATTGTCAGGGACATACAATCAAGTTTAGACCTGTCTAATGCCGCAAGTATTCCAGCAGCACAAATTTTTTGTGTAAAGGAGACGTGCCTGTAAAAGTGTGTGTCTTCCCACTGCCAAGACATAACAGAGCCTGTAGCTGTGAGAGTGTTACTATATTACATGACTGTCTACCTCCTACGTGAACACCAAGATTTCTAAGCAATTTTCAGTTAAATGGGTGACTGAGAATAAAAGTTTTCAGACGTAGCAGCAAATGTCTAGGTCCTCTTTGCAAACATGCATGTGGAAAAGAGTTTTCACTGTGTGTGTCATTTTCAGACAAGTATGCATTAAAAATCCAAAAGCATGTAATTTACATAATCAAAAATACACAATTTCAGCCCAGTTAAGCCAGTGTAAAAGGCATAGCCTGTATTTATTACATAACTCCTATGGACATTCACTATCTTTTTCTGATAAGGCCACTTATAGGAAATGTATCACTTCACTGATACTCATCTTCATGAACATTTTCTACCTTTTATTTCCTAAACTGTGAAAGAATAATTTAAAGCAGTTAGCACATGACAATAGATATTTTTCATAGGCTTCTCTCTGACTAGGATAGCATAAGTTTTCCTTTTAGCATTCCCTCTAGGTTTATAAGACACATCAAAAAGGACCACGCATTAGGTTAGATTCTTTCTGTGGTTAAATATTTCTTTCTTCAGGGGATGAGTCAAGGAGGGCAAAGGTGATAATTCAACAGCTTTTTACACACACATTCCAGTTTCAGGGCAGCCTGAGGCCGTTTCAGTTCCTTTCACAACTCAGAACTTTGTATCTGACAAGAGGTCCTTCAAACTGCAGTCAGATGCACCCAGAGACTTTAAAAGGTTTTTGCTCATTCAACTAGGCTATTGAAATCTGGGACTGGATCAAAGAACATGCAGTTTGCAAAAAGGCAGAAAATTCTGCACAGGGAGCAAGGATATTACGGAACCGAGCTTATGCAAGTACTTAACAAAGATACACTGCTTTGAACTGCCATGGTCAATACCTTTAGGCTGACAGTCATGTGGTCCTAATTTAGCATTTTTTCTCTTTCTGGAGCCCAGTTCTTCCATGACTGCTGCAGTTGTTGTACTTTAACTGGAAAGCCCAAAAAGTACTTCCGCAACTTTAGTTCCACGATTTTAGCAGGTTACAGTCACAATTTCCCTGCCTACTGCCCATTTCAGGCTTGCAGCCATTAGAGGGCAGACCATAACAAATTGTTGATGAATGTATTTAGTCTCACCAGTGTTATTTTTCCAATTAGAAATCTTAGACTCATTTTCAGTTCTGCTCTGAAGTGAATAAGTCACAGCAGCAATGCAAAGACTAGTGAGGCAATTATTTTATCATTTTTTTGCTAGTCTCATCTAATTCTGATGATAGAGATTACATCTCCAGGATTATTTTTTTTATTTTTTTAGTTCTTCTGTAAATCTTGGTGGAAACAAGATTTGTTAAAAAGTATAAAATTTTCACTTGCATTGTGCTACTGTTATAACAACATCAGGGACCGCTTTGGAAGGGTGTATATTTTTGTTCAGGATAGAGTAAATTTTATTCACCCTTCTGGTTTGGATCTGTGTTCTGGATTTGTGGGTAAAACAGTGCTGATGACATAGGGATGTTTAACAGGGCTTACACAAAGTCAAGTCCTTCTCTGCTTCCCACCCCACCCCACTCCCAGGATGCTGGGGATGCACAAGGATTTGAGAGGGGACACAGCCAGGACAGCTGACCCCACCTGACCAAAGGATATCCCAGGCCATAATGCATCCTGCTCTTCAATAACAGCTGCGGGGAGAGGGAGGAAGAGCAGGATGTTTGGAATGATGCCATTTGTCACCGTTATGTGTGATAGAGCCCCGTTTTCCTGGCTGAAAGCCTGCCTGCCCATGAGAAGTGGTGGATGAATTCCTTGGTTTGCTTTGGTTGTGTGCATGGCTTTTGCTTTACCTGTTAAACTGTGTTTACCCTCAAGTTTTCTTACTTTTATCCTTCTGAGTGTCTCCCCCATCCCATATCCCCAAGTAAAGGTCTGGGTGGTGCTGGCCAGAGTTAAACTATGACAAAGGGTTAATGTGCATTCAGATCATCTGTCATCTCTCTCTCTTTTCATTAGGGAAAATGGCTGGGTGAGACACTGAAGGAGTTATGAACATGATTCATTAGTGACTCTAAGGAACAGAAATTAAAGAGGCAGGAGTAGGATAGATAATAATGAATTGCAAGTGAACAGCAGCACAATTTTCTTACCTACTGATGTAAATAACACAGCACAAATGTGCACACTGTCCCCCTTATACACACATTCGCACTACTAAAATCCAGCAGCCCTTTTTCCCACATCCAAATTCCTTGGTCTAAAAGCCCTGGAATTATGCTAGAACATTTTTAAGAATAACATGAAACTTCATAATAAATACAGATGTGGCTTATGACTACATATTTTCAGTAACTGAATGATTCTAAATCTTAATCTTTACCCAGATGAAAATAAAATAAAACTAGTGAAAATTATTCTTATTTATATATAGGATCATCTAAGGAGAGAAGTAAAAAAGAGACAACTTGATTTTCGAAAATGTATTAATCTCTGAGAACTTGAGGTCTTTGGAGTTAAGGCCCACAGAGGAGTACTTTGAGTCCTCTCAGCTGAGCTAATCCTGCAGTAATTGTCCATAAGGCTGGTTTGAATGTTGATATCAATAAACTTTTGAAAAAGCTACACAGTAAGGAATGAATACAGCAGAGAAATTACAGCACACAGAGATACCCAGAGTCTCAAATAAACTAACCAAATGAAAAGTATTTGTGAATTACTTTTATAGTTGGTCTGCCAAAGGTCAGTAGAATTATAATGGCTGAGGAAGGGACTTAAAGACATTAACCTGTCACCCCTTTTCTGCCCACTGGAAACTGTAGCTGCAGACAAGAGTAATTAATATTCAACTGGACTTCTGAAAGTCACTATGATGACAACTATGTCTGCACAACTGCAGAAATCCGAGTCTGTCTCTACCAGAGTCCCTCCCTGCAATTTTTTGGATTAGTGAAGTTAAGGTAATGTGTAACAGCTGAGAAAACAGGTCTTGCCTTGCTGAGTAAACACCTGGGCATCACCAGTACCCCAGCATCTTTTAGTTAGGCTGAAGCTATGAATCGTGTCAGCTGGACACGATTAGTGCGTAATCTCCAGATCAGATTCCCATTGAAATGACCTAAAGGAATCCTGTACCACTATCAAGGTTTACTCTTTCCATTAAAAACTGAAATTTGAAAATTTTCTTCCCTCTGAAACTTCTATCTCTCTAAAGGGTGCTGGTAACAAAGTTATTTCTGTTTATTTTCACATTGTAGAAACAGATTTTTTACCACCTAACAATCCTTTCATTGTTGTTACTGTATTTTCTTAGCAAATTCTTCATTGGCAAGAAATCTTGCAATATTTAGCCTCCTAATATTTTCACAAAGCTTTCATTCCCCTCACGTATGAATTTAAATCATCTTCCTGGAGACCATATAAGACTTAGACAGGTGATACCAAGACTCCCAGAGTCTGGGGGTAATTTCTGCCCTCTTTGCTCTGTAGATCCTGCTTGTGTTAGCCAGACTAAATCCAAAGCCCAAAGCCTTATTCATGCACAGAAGTTTGCAAATTGTGTGACTCTGCTCACTTCCTTTCTGAGAAGCCTAAAATATGCACTATTTGAGCAGTATTTTTTTTTCTGAATTTCCTGAAGGATTGTGATTCACACCTTCCTTCCTTCCTTCCTCCCTTCCTCCCTTCCTTCCTTCCTTCCTCCCTTCCTCCCTTCCTTCCTTCCTTCCTCCCTTCCTCCCTTCCTTCCTTCCTTCCTCCCTTCCTCCCTTCCTTCCTTCCTTCCTTCCCTCCCTCCCTCCCTTATTCTATAGTCCAATTAGGGGATTATCCTACTTTCATTTTACCCTTCAGCATCTTTAGAAACTTTCTTTCTTGTAGGTAAGCAAAGTGCTGAGATCACAGAGGGTTCCCTCACTCATACTGAATCTTATTTATTCCCTTTGAAATCCATTTCTTAATTCTCTTCTGCTGTAGGCAAGTCCTTTATTTCCAGCATAATTCTTTGCATGAGAACAGATCCGCAGTTTCCTCTGAAGTGAAAAACTTTGTGCAGCAATGGATGAAAGATGCTCCTCCTTTCCCAAGCACCATCTGATACTGCAACAACATTTTGTTTCCAGTTAGCCCCACAGAAGAGATCAGCTGACAATGGTTTTTATGGGGGATGGAGAAATAGCTGTTTGCTTTTCAAAGCTATTAATGCTTAACTTTAAAACATGCACTTTTATCCTGTAGTTTTTAATCTTCTGGCAAGACACTTTTTTTTTTCCCCTGAATATTTTTAACTTGTTTTTCAGTAGTTCTAAGACTTTCTATTCCATCCTGAAATCTAAGAATAGGCTTAATTGTCCCTCAGAAAACACCCCATGTGTAACATTGTAAGGGTTACAGTGCCTCTGCTCTCTCCCTTTAGCTCAGGGCTATCACCAAAGAGCAAAAGAGCACTCGTTCTACAGAAACTTGCAGGCCATGCAGGGAAACCATAAGAAAAAACTTGAAATAAATCAAGGGCAGACCTGCATGGAAAGTGTGAGTATAAGTTATCACCATGTTTGCCTCTGTTATCCTTATCCAGGGAACAACACTGGCAAGAGCCTGACCTAAGTCTCTGAGCCAGTATATCGAAAGAGGAATTAGTCAAGTCTGGTCTAGACCTTCTCTCCCTCAGTGCAATGGGGGAGACACTTGGAAGAATAAGAGTGAGCAAACTCGTGGGTGAGTGAGCAAACTCGTGGGTAGAGATAAAGATGGAGCCATGTACAGAAGCCATGCAAACCAAGGAATTCATTCACCACTTCCCATGGACAGACAGGGGTTCAGGCATCCCCAGGACAGCAGGGCTCCAGCACACATAATGGGGACAGGGGAAGACAAACCCCATCCCTCTGAATGTTCCCCCCTTCTCTCTTCTTCCCTTGGCTGTCACTGCTGAGCACGGTGTCATATGGTGCAGGACATCCCTTGGGTCACTTGGGGTCAGCTGCCCAAGCTGTGTCCCCTCCCAGCCTCTTGTGCCCCTCAGTGAAATCACTGCTGGGCCGGGCTGGGAGGTAGAAAAGGGCTTGACTCTGTGTCAGCCCTGCTCAGCAATAATCAAAACATCCCTGAGTTATCAGCACTCTTTTCCTCACAAATCCAGAGCATAGCCTCGAACCAGCTACTGTGAAGAAAATTAACTCTAGCCCAGCCAAAAACAGCACAGCAGACTGTGCTAGAAGATCCAGATTTTGTTGGATGGCTGCTGCAATCCTGCAGCCTCTGACAGGGAAACATTTCCCTCCGAATGAGCTAACAAGCTTTTTGCAGTCAAAAATCATTCTTGCATATACCTGCTCACTTTCTGAGCTTGTCTGCAGGAGTTAACACCGCCCTGCTCTCCAGGTTTTTTTTTGCCTGTTTATGCCAGTTAATGCCAGCCATTTAATGGGAATCTTCTATCTCATTTTTCAAGGAATTCTTTGTTAAACACATTTGTGTATAACACTATTTTTTTTTATCCCTGCAACAATCTTTTCTCCATGTTTTTGTTCTTGTTATTGCTGTTTATGTAGAAAAATCAAATTCTTAGCTTTCTTTCTTCAGCTTGCAGGAATAAAAACAAGTGTCAAGGGGTATATTCTGTTTCTTATTTTAATTTCCATTTTTATCTAGATTTCCTTAGGCCAGAAATTATATTTTTAGTATTTTTTTACTTTTGTTTTTCTAATATAGAGAATGTATTAAACTTTCCTTTAGCTTCACTTTGGCTCAGGATCAATATTTCAACTACATTCATAACTTTGATATATAGCATTTGGCTGGCAGAGAGTATAAGAAGCAATATATAATTTTCCTCTAAAGAAGAATGGGAATCTGATCTGGAGATTACGCACTAAGCAGCGGTGAGGATTTATTTCAATTCCCCTAAGAACCTGTTAGTCTATAATTTGTTGTGTAGGATTTATTACCCTCCCAAGAGATTTCACTCAATGTGTAGGAACACTTCCCTGGTGTACCCAAGGTGTGGATGGGTTTTCTTGCTAATATGATACAGAGTTGCTCCAGTACTTCTTGGGACATTTTCAGCCTTGACTTTACTTGTCTCCATTAACTCTTCCAAAGTAAGATCAATATGCTGTATCCCTTTGCTTTGATTACACTACCATACACAGATTTATCTTTATTAAAAATGCAGCCAAAGTCATCAGTAGTACCTCTCATGGTCACAAATCTTTAAACGTGGTTTCTTTAAAGGATAAAGTCCCAATAGCAAATTCTTAAGACATGTTGTATTTTCAAAAATTTTATTATTCCCATATCCCTAGCCACTGTATAGTTCATTGTTAGCATTCTGTGTGGACATTAAAATCTTCCTATCTGTATGGCATAATTACTGTAGTTTTATAAAGTAGTTATTTAAAAAGCACTTTGAATTTTTAACCCAAAATATATCTAATACTAAGCCTTAGGGTAACTTTAGCTGTGCATATACTCAAGACATTCATAACCACATCCATTATCTAATGAAATCTACATAAAAACTCCCTATAAATTTGGTGAATATCAAATCAAGGAGATTTTTTCTTTTTTAAATGATGCTTAAGGAGTTTATTCCACATGGTCCTATCGTTGGCTTAAACCCTCATTAGACAGCTTCTTCTCTCTTCTGAAAATGGAGTGCATGAAGTACCAAGCTCTTTTCACTTTGAAGGAGAGCATAAGATTAAAGAAAAATTATGGGAGAAAAGTTAGGAAAAACATAGGTCATGAGTGTTGTAAGTATACAGCATCTGCAGTGGATGGGTAAATCGCCGTTGGATGGTTGCAAAAGGTTTCTTCCAACTCTACTTTTTAATAACTGTGATTATTATGGAAATTATTGAAAACCAAATACTTTATTATCAAGTTCAATGTCTCAGTTCTGTTAAAACAGAAGAGCAACATCAGAGCTACAAAACTTGAATATGTCCTACTTTATGTATTGTTTTATAGAAAATGAATTAAAACTTTGGGCATGGAATCACAGAAACACAGATTACAAGGAACTTCCAGATATCACCTAGTGCAGCCTGGCCTTTCAAGTAGGACTGTTGCAAACACCAGTCTGGTCAGTCACAAGTTTGTCTTTCAAAGGTGGGAGAGCTTCCAGGGACAGAAATTTCACAGCTCCCTAGAAAGCCTGTTCCAGTGATACTGTACACCGATAATGTTTCCTTTCTCCTAATTTTCAAACTAATCCTCTGAAATCATAGGTTTTGGCCATTTTCAGAATTATTATAGGATTGAAATTAATATTTTAATAAATATATATTTTTGGAAATTATTAAAAACACCTTAAAAGCCAAAGTGAAGACTGTGCACGCAGAAAGCATGAACAAAGATGTCCAGGGATAAGGACCACCTTTTGCAAGGCTTCCTTCTCCAGTCACCTTTCTGTTATCCATGCACATGTTGTAATAATGTGCCTTGAAGTTACTCCTAGTCTGATTTTTTTTTTGAAAGCAAAATCTCATTTTTCCTGCTTCAGTGTGTTTCCTACAAATATTTTTATGATAAGTAATGGCTACATATGAGTGATGGAGTTGATTGAAACGGCAAACATAAGAAATCTCAAGTGTCAAAATAATTAACCTATCTGCAGCCTCAATTAGTCCATTCTTCAGCAGAGTGAGAACCAGATAAGTTTGGTTTTGAGTAGTAATGCCAGAATGAACAAATCCCATAGCAGAGAACAGTTTTGGAAAGGGAATTTGGTCATCAGAAAAAGTTCATAGCAGGTTGCAAAGAAGAGGTGAAAAATCAGCATGACATGGTTGGACCTGATCTTGGTGTCTTGAGCAGAGCAGAAAGCTAATCTAGAAAGGTCTCTGAAGGAAAGCTCTCCTATGACTTGCAAAGACTCTTCATAAAAGGATACTCTTTTTGCTCAAATGTGTCAGGGCAAAACGAAAGGCTGCGTAATTTTTCCACAAAAATATTTACCTCAGTGTAATTGCAATGGCAACTGTTAATGAAATAAAGCTATTCATCCCTGCCATCACAGCCCAGATTAAATGGCCCTAAAGTCACTGAAACAGCATTTCTGTGATTAGGTTGATGGGTATTTACAGTCCTTAATGAAACATTATATAGTCATTTGTGCAAAGCATGAGCATATTGTGTACTGAAATTGTCACATAGCCAAGTTAAAATTATCCAGAATATAGATAGGATCTCAGCAGCATGCCATGCTATGAAAGAAAACAAAAATCAACCTAAGACAAAACAACTAAAAACCAAAACCTTGCAAAAAAAGTAATAATTTTTAAATTTTTGTCATTTTTTTAATCTATAAACTTGTATAAAATGTTTTAAAGCTTATTTAATAACAACCTTACAGAAAGTTATTATTATGTTGCATTTTATGTAAAGTATTACAAAGGAAAAACTACCCTGATTTTCTATATTCAGAGGTAGCAGAACTGCCTAATCATGTCAGTTTATCCCTAGGATCCCTTGGTTTTCCTTTTTCCCAGAGTGCACTTTTCATTTTCTAGTTGCTGTAAGGTTATTCCAAGTTTTATAATTTCCTTGGGACATAACTAAGGCCGCTTTTTCTCTACTAGATGGAGTGCTCCTCCATTTTCTTGCTGAATGCATAATTGTAACTTTTTCTATACAGTGACTGAACCGTGGCCTGTGGATGTCAGAACACCATGATTTGGGGAGGATGGGGAGTTGTCTGTTGCATTTGTCATTTGATTTTAATTAAACAGCAGAATGTTGAGATTGTTCATCTGCTTTCCCCATAGCCTTGACTTTCTAATTTTTCTTCAGCTGCAGTAACTCTGCTTTCTTTAGTTCTGTCCTGATCCTGCCACTGGTTGTTTGAATTCCAAATTAGGACTCAGATTCAGGTGAAGATCCCTAAATATAAGAGTTAAACTTTGAACTACATGCCTAAGCTATTACAGTCAAAGGAGAGACTGCTGTAAGTGAAGCCTGAGTAATGTGCCAGCTCACCCTGGAGTAAGTACCTGAATAATTTATTCAGGGGAACCCTCCTCAGCTGTCTGCATCTCCCACTGGCCCAAGTCTGATATATGTTTTCATACGGCCGAACTAAGGAGCTTGGACATTGCCACTCGACTCTTGATTTTATCTCTTGAGCTCAAGCTATGGGGACTTGTATATTCAGTGCAAGAAGGTCCTATTTCTCTGTTTGGTAACAACTAAGATGAGATCATTCTGCCTACAGCTGAACAGAGAAGAGCCAGCTGGCAGCCAATCTCTCTCCTTTTGATTTCTGTACAAATTGCCCAACATAGCCAGACCGCTGCTATTTAGGTTTTCATATCCTAACTCAGATCCTAACATTCTGAGGTCTTTTCTGTGTATGGGTGGTGGATGTTTTGTCACTGCCTTACCTCCCTGGAATAAAATGCTCTCCCTGAAAGCTTTTTATGTATTACCGATGATAAGCATTTGTCTAAAAAGATTCTGGCCATGTCTCCATTTGGTTAGTCTTTCCAGATATTCTAAGAATTAGACACATCATAGTCTGTTAAGTGAGAATAGGAATTACCAGGAAAAACCTTCTGAAATCTTTTGGACAGCTCCAACCAAACCCAACAAGTGTGTAGCTGTATAATGAAATGCCATATTTCTTGATTCAGAGAAGTCTGTCAGCAAATTTTTAAATCCCTATGAACTAATTGAAAATATATAACTGTAAAATTCTGAAATAAGTCCTTAGCTACTGCAAATCTCTTTTTGATATTGAGTTCAATGGTCTACTTTTATGGCTGTTGAGGTCTAGCTGGGAGATAGGACCAAAGGAGAGACCTGAGGTTACAGCTTGTTTATTGTCAGAGCACTTTACAAGTGCTTTTACTCGTGCCCAAACAGCTTGCTTATGAGTTGCAGAGTTTGCAAAAAGCTAATTCCCAGACTGACTACAGGTTAACAAAGGCAACACTGCTCCAAGAAAAGCACAATACTTAGCACCTTGTCCCTGACGTTATTTTACAAGTACCTAAAAAAACCCACAAAACAACCTGTGCAATGAGCTGCCTATCTGAGATTTCACAAAAAGTCCTAAATAAAAGCTTTGCCAGACCCTTAGGTTTGTTAGTATATCAGTGCAAATTAAACCCACTGCTCCTCTAGACTGAGTGCTTCAGTGCAGTACTTTCAGACTTGAACTGTTTGTTTAATGAGCTGTGAGATCTTTCCCATTTTCTATTCATAGAAAAAATAAAAAAATATTTGTGTTAAGTTTTTTTTAAAAAGCAACAACTCTAATTCTAGTTAAATCTCTGTCTATGCTGAAAATTAGCAAATTGTCGGTACAATAATCTGCCTTTCAGAATATGCAAAGGTGAAATACATCAGTATTTCTATAGAAGATTTGCCCAGGAATAAAGGGGCTTCCTCTCATTAGGAAATAAAACTTTGGCATCCTTGCATGTCTTGTGGGTTTAATAAAAGGCAAACAGAATTTCTGGGGAACCGAAGTGTGGCATCTATGCAACCCAGGAAAGCATACCTCCTGCTAATTTTGAAGAAAAGCTGCAGGAGAGGGAAAAGTGAATATCAAGGAGAAAGTTCACAAGGAGCCATCAAGACTACCCAGCAAAGCCACAGTGGGGTTTTTAAACCCAGTGTTGCAGAATGTACATCATAAAGATAACAGAAAGAGCTACCTGGTGAAGCTGCTCCAAGGAGTTCTTTTCCCCTTGGCCATTGTGCCAGAGGAGACTCAGAAGGTGTCTCAGTGGCTCTCAATGTTCGTCCTGCCCATGGATAAATTTCTACACTAGTATAAGGCAATATGGAGCACATGCCCAGATTAAATCCATGAGTGGCTTATTACAGTTTTCAGTTTTATACTCTCCCAACATATTTCATGGTTGCTGAAGTTTTTTTTTTCTCTTCCCTGAAACAGCCTCAGTTTCCTTCATGAACCCAACCTGGTTCCAAAAACATATATTCACCACTTCACCTTTTGTCACTTTTCTCAGCATGGCTTCTATTCAGCTTGATTGATACCATGGCCATATTCCCATGATCCCAGTCTGCCTTTTCCTGCCATACTGGCTCAGCTGTGGGCATTTGTACTTGGACAGGTGTTCTGCACATATAATGAAAGATAAAGCTTCTAGGTAGGCCAAACATTGGCTTATCATGGTCTGATGGGATGAGCATATGGTTTTAAAGACTGCTTTTGGTCCCAGCAGTAAAAAGGCATGTAGGAAATTGGTCTTTCCATCCCTGGATCATACAGCAAAGCAGAGCATAGCTCTTTGTAATATATTCCAGGAAACTGGTAACATGTGCAGTTAAATGATTTTTTTATCACTGCACACATCATGTGGACTTTGTTCTCTGACTAAATACTTGTCATTATCTATTCTCTTTTCCCTATTTCTTTGAAAATGATTAAGAAAAACAGTTCTTGAAAATTTAATATTTAAAATCTTTTGTCCAAAATATAGGTCATTTCTCTTATTAAAGCCTGAACTAGTTCCCCTATTTTCTGGAAAGTATAAAAAACCCCAGAGATGCTACAGTAGAAAGTGAGTCAGGGATTCTGATTAAGTAGCAAGAACATACCGGGTGTTTACTTCAATAGTTCTTATTAAAACTTGTTTTAAGATGCGATTTTTGGGGAAAGAGGATTAATGATGAAGGAGATGAGAATTCCGGGTAGGCCTTAACCTCTGTCACACCGGGCATCAAATTCCAGGTGTAATTTACAGAGACTGAAGATCTTAACCTGAAATGGTCTAGAAGGTTGCTGTCCAAGACCTGGATCCCCTGTGGCTCAGAGCACATTCTGCAATCCTGTGGAGTCATCGGATCTGTCAAGTGGCATCAGAGACATTTGTTCCATGATAATGGATGTGGGGGTGTCTGCAGGGCCTGGCTTGGTGACAGCACATGGAAGAGCAATGATTCACTCTGCTCAGGTCACCAGGGGGATAATTTTAATAGGGCCACTCTTGCAATCAAAGTCCAGGCTCATTAAAAAGCCTAGGCTGTGAGACATCCATGTTCACATTCGCAGTGATGATATCTCTCCCAGAGCTTCATGGAAATGACTCTTCCCTTCCTGCCTGGTTACTGTTTGCCACTCAGTGCAGAAGTGACACACCAGTGGCATGCCTGGCATGCTGGTTTCAGTCAGGGATGTCTTCTGGCCAGTGGTAAGGGCACAGCAGGGCCAGCATCAGCGCCGATGTCTTTCTGCAGGCACTGGAGGAAGCCCAAGAAGGTTAGCATCAATACAGAGGGGTGGAAACAAGTCTTCCTGGGAAGGTATTTTAAATCAAATTAAACCTTTATTTTGACATTTTCTGAGGCATTAAAAATAAAAAAAAAAAAAGAAGAAAGTAAATGCACTTTTAAAATTTACTCTGGTGCTATGATACATGGAAATGAACCAAATCCTCTCTACATCTGACATATTTTCATATTGTGTATCAATAGGCTTTGAACTAGCAGTGAAGTAAATAAAATAGATTGACAAGCTCTCCATTATTTTAAAATATTAGATCATGTTTCTGTGTTTACCTGGTAAGTTCAGAAATGTGACACATTTCAAATATCCCATGTCATTTAGAACCTATTTATTGGGGAGTTGTTGGATGCTCTCTCTCTCCCTTCTTTAGCTTTTCATTCAGTAAAACTCCAAGTTTTGAAGCAAATAAGGACCTCAAATACTCTATGAATGTTAGTAACATAAACCTTAGTAAAAAAAAAACCCTTAGAGGTAATTACATAACACCACAGATGGCAGAATGGATCTGTAAAGAAGTAATTTGCTCAAAGGCACTTATCAATTTCGTAATACAGTGCACAAGTGTTCATTCTTTATTCAAACTGAAAGAACACTGCCAATTTATTGTGTAACCATGTTCTGCCAATGTCCTATATAATGACATGGTTTTGTTTTGTATTATGGATTTCTCCATTACTTGCCTTTCCCATTACCCACATGTTGTCTGCCAATGGCAGAGGCAGAGCCAACACTAAGAGTGAAGACCATATTTATCTCCCAGTTCACAGGTTTTTGTTTCTTGATGGTATTTTTCTTCCTTAACTTTAATTTTTTAATTTAACTTTCAATATTATTTACCACAGAGTTAAGCAGCCAGGGTTTCAGACTGAGAAAAAATGGAAGTGAGAAGAAAGAGTGTTAAATTCCTTTTTCTACCCTGGGAGAGTAGAGCAATTTAAAGTGCTCTCATACCATCATAATGTTAATTTCCCCCCCAGTGCTTTCTGGCATCTGGCTCTATTCCCCCATGCAAAGGAGCTTTACAGAGTAATTTGTCTCATTAGAATTTTTGTTCCTGAAATGTGAAAGGAAAATAAATGTACATAGTATGTGGCTAAATATATTGCTGTATATAAATATAACATGTAAAAGTAAATATAACATATAGATGTAAATTTATTTCATAGAGGCAAGTTTATCTAAAAAGTATTCATTGCCAAATTTAACCAGAAAGTAGGAAATTTGACCTGCAGTTACCTGTAGGACCTCAATTCAGCCTTCTTGTGTATAACTGTTACAATTCAGTCCTGCAGGAAGCTGGAGAAATGGTAACAAGATTTCTTGAAATATATGATGCTTTTTGGATTGGAGGATAAAGGACATCTTATAGATTGGATATTACTGCCTTTTTCACTTGCTCAAATAAAGTCCACTGGTGAAAGCGCTTCTTAAATGAGGAGTGGGGCTGTTGAAGCTGCTTTAGGTAGAAATTGCATCTAAAAAAAACTCAACAAAAAAGCCAAGCTTTTCTGTATTTTTTCTTTTGTACAGCAATAGCAGACAAGTGCTGAAAAATACTAAATACTTTACTACACCAGGAAAAGATGTAATCCTGCCTGCTCTCGAGCTGTATTAGATCCACATGGTCTGCCATGGTCTGCCAGTGTGTGAGGTGCTGCAGGTACTGCTCAATGTGACTGCAGGATCTGCAACAGATCATGGCCAATGACAGCCACCAGTGTTCTGTGTGCTTCGGTATGCAACATTAATGGCTTTCTGAGAAGGACTGCCTTGTTCATGTTGGGGTTTTTATACACAGTCTATTATATTTTAGAAGTTCTCTCTCGATATTAAACCCTCTGCACTTAAATTATAGTTATTCTATGAAAAACACTATTCTGAAACAAGATTTAGAGAAAGTGTGTCTGTGTGTCTGCACGCTTTATGAAAGGCAACCTCCTTTGTACCTCCTTGCACCTTTCAGGTACCATCTTAAAAAAAAAGAAATGATGAAAACAGAAAGGGAAAAAGGCAGTATCCCCCTTCTACTTTTCAAACTGAGAATTTTTTTTATATTTCTGACAAATCTGGTTAGAGAAAAAATAGTTCTAAATTACGTTACCTGTTATTTTTTGTAATTCTCGAAATTGCCTTACATCAGAAAGAGTATTAAAGATCCCTAGATGTGTTTGATATAATCAGAGCAGAGTTATTTAAAGGTCTCAGTGGAGCCTATCTAGATAGAATTATATTTTGCAATCCCTGAAGAACAAAAGTCCGTCAAGTATTTAAAAAGCTAGAGATGAAGGACTGTACTTCAGCTAGGGCAAATGTAAGCTAAAAATGGCTAAACGTAGGCATTTGGGAAAAATGTCAATCCTGACTGCTCAAAAATAGAAATAATTATGTAAATCTTGGCTCCAAACCAGAAAATGGGTGAGTTAGGAAGGTTGTTAAGTATGGTCACATACTTCAGTAAATTAATTCAATCTCCTGTCAGAGATTAGAGATCCCTTATGAAGGTGCTAAAAAGATAAATTGCTGAATGGCAATTTGGGTCAGACCAACTTAGCTTGTTCAGTTCTGGGAAAGTGTGGGGTAGAACTCTCTGTTCCAAATGTCTTAGCACCCAGGCAGGCAATTACAGCCTCTGAAGAGCATCAAGAGCAGTGAGGTGTGGTTACTTCCCAGGCCTGCTCACAGGGAACGAAATGCTCACCCTTAAAACAGCTCAGGTTGCACATGAAAAGAGACTGAGCAAATTGGAAAAGGGAAATAGAAGGACTACGATACAGAGGTCCATTTTTTTCTGCAATAGTTTAAATTTATTTCATGGTTTATGGACAAAGGCTTACTTGTAGGACTTCCAGTTGTTCTTACCACAGAAAATTAGAACATTAAATCTGAGATCAGTAGGAAAGAAAAAAACATGCTCTCTTTCTGCATTGTATGATTTGCTAAATATTGCTTCTTAGGAGCAAATGCTGATTTCACCTCTGAGATCCAACATTCGCTTGCCCAAGGAAAGGTTGAGTGGAGAAAACATCTGTGGCCTTTTATAGGCATGACTTATAAACTGCATTCCACCTCTCAGGTGTCTGAAATGAAGCCTTTTGTTTTTCAGAAGGGAACTTTCAATGGAATCATTCGAGTTTCTGAGTAGCTAATGGAACACTGTGACCAGTTTTGCATTAAAAGACATTTTCATCTATTGCGATGGTGGCCAAACACTGGAAGAGGTTGCCGAGAGAGACTGTAAATCTCCTTCCATGGAAACACTCGAGACTTGATTGGGACAGAGAAACCTGGTTAGATTAAATCTTCTCTGAGGAGGTGGTTAGATTAGATAACATTAAGGGGTCCTTTCTAAACAAAATTATCTCTGTGCTTCCATGGCATGCTGGACATGTACTATTTTTAGTGGTAAAATTGTGATGTGTATCCTGTGGAGCACCTGTGTGAGCTCAGGTTCTGCTGGCCATGCTGGCTACCAGGAGGAGCCACAGAGATGTACCGGAATGTGACTGTCTCTACAGCTGATAGTTCTGACACTCCAAAAAGTGGAGTGCTTATGTACACATCAAAGTTATACAAAACAGATGAAGATACCCCAAAAAAAACCCCATAAAATAAATTAGGAGTTAGGATTTTGCATCCGAAAGAGCAGGACAACAGCAACTTATAGCTTACCTTCCTGGGCAATGGCTACTGATAACATGGAAGGGCACAGGCCTGAGCACTGGTACACGATTGCCTGTACTGCTGATTCACCTGGGGGCTGTCAGTGTCAACTTCACCTGAGTTTGGCCCAGCCGCTGGTCTCCTGTACACTTGGCAGAAGAGTCTGAGAATTACCGTGGGCCACTGGCCGTTCTCCATAGGCACTTTGGCCATGGCCAGGCTGTTTTGGGTAGTCTGAGAGTTTATTTTTGCAGAGGTGAGCTGTACTTGCACCTTTTGTTCTCAGTGTCTGAGGAGAATGCCTGTTTTGTTTACCAGCATTTGAAACACTTGTCAGCTAGCACAGTGTCAGGTACTCTGGGGAAAGGAACTGTCTTCTTTTCGGCAGTACGAAGCAGGGTCCTCCACTGAGAATAGGAGCCGAGTAACGACAAACACCGATACGGTTAGATAGCGTTCTCGTTTATTGTTCAAATCAAGCAGGATTATGTAGCATTTCCAACTAGTCATCCGTTGTCCATGCACTGTAACTAAGTCTGTGATTGGATACTTAGGTAAAATCAAGCCCGTCTACTGTCTACTAATTGGATAACATATGGCAAACAAGTGTCCTCCCTCCTCCCAGCTTGCGGTTATCGCATCCCGTTAAACCTCCCTTTTTTCTCATGGACACCTCAAGGACCCTCTCAGCACTAAGTCATGCTAATCTCAGCACTCAGAGCAAGCAGGTCCTGCTAAGTCTGGTTTGTTCACTGCGTTCAGATACAGACCCTGTCCATTCTGCTCTAAGAATTCTTCTACAGCAGTGGGAGCAGCTTTTGACAGTTTCTCATGGACCCCACCCCTGTAGCACCCTTTGCAACTAAAACCTTGCCACTTAAACCCGGTCTGCGCTTTTATCACAAAAACAAGCTCCAGTGTTCAGGCCCTGGCAAAACCCCATATTTAACAATGTTTTCCAAGCAGCTGCAAAGAGGTACCTCTCAGATGCAACAGGGTGTATTTTGGAAGTGGAGCACTTAATCACAGGCTTGTCTTTCTATTACTTCCAGACAAATAACATTAATTTTCACAGGTCTAATAAGTCGTCATTATCTAGCTGGTAAGGACATATCACTCAGAGCTGCCTCAGCAACAAGAGATGAAGTAGCAAACTCTGCCTCTGTGCCATTAAGTGGAGGTGCTAGCAAATGCCTGCTGTTCTGTGCAAGAATAACAAAACAAAGTAACACCTTGTTGAAGCATTATAAAAATGTTTCATAGAACCACCTGCTAAAATGGCAAACAGATTAAGTTTAACAGATAAGGATATAAGATGGATGTAATTTTTTAAAATTTCAAAGGTTTAATTAAAACATAATTAATTAATAATTAGATTAGATTACATAATAATTAATAGTTAGATGACTATGAAAGATTCCATAATAAAATATAGTAAAATGATGCAAGTATTGTAATAAATTAAGCTGTAAAAAAATTAATTTTTTGTAAATAGTTTCTTTCTGTAGTGCAAAAGTGATGTTTTCACTGACAAGTAGGAAAATGGTTTTCTGTAATAAATAAAAATTATAAGACTTTACTTTTTTTTTTTTTACAAACAGAAGTAATTCATGGTCACTGGTCTATTATTATAAAAATATAAAAAGTTTTTTGGAGTCTGGAGACAAAACACAGCATCGTCACATCGCTCAAATATATCCCTTCCCCAAACCTGGAAATTGTCTCACATATTCTTTCCTTTTTCCATTTTTTTAATACCCTCTTTGCTCTTACTTTGCTTGCCTCTCACAGGTTACATCTATCAGACTTTTTAAGTACCAGCCCTAGACAAACTAAATTGGCCCTCCTGTTGATAAAGATTAAAGGTAGAGCAGTATGAATTGCTTTGCCTTAATCCTACTATATGCAGAACCAGCTCAGAGCAGAGCAGTTTATGGTTTCAGACTGATCAGAAAACATAATCTTAAAATTGTTCCTGCACTGCTAAGCATCCTAGGAGTCCTTATTGGGAACTATGAGAAAATAAAAGTTGTGTTCATTAAAACATTATTTTGTAAAAAATCATTAGCATTATGTAGTATTCACTGATTTATTAATATGCTAGTGCTACCCTGGAAAGTAAAACTGCTGAAGTGTATTTAAAGAACCTGAAGCTCTGATTTTTTTTTTCCTGACAAAAAAGAGAGTGCTCAGGAGCAGTGAACAAGGCTATTTTGGTATCAGGCAGGATGGAGATAGGCAAAATGGCTGCATAATATTGCCCATTCAAAATTTGGGGCTTTTCCATAATTTTGTTCATCTTCCTTTTTCAGTTTACTGGCTTCTGCTCTGCTGGCATTGTTTAGCAGGCAGATATTTAGAGGTAGTGCTCTGTGAGGAGGTATTGAAAGAAAGCATGGACCACAGATGAGGTCAAGGAATTTGGAGAGCTGGAGGTGTATGGAAAGACAACATAGATAAGAAACAAAGACTGTGATGGAGATTGAAGGTAGGGTGAGTGGGTGGAGGAAATCAAAGTAACAGGAAAGAATCAGAGATGAAACTGGTAGGGGCTGGAAAAATAAAACAAAACAATAGGCACATGGAAAAGGGAAAACAATAGTGGTTTGAAGAACATTTGGTCATGAAAAGCATTGAGGCATCTGGGTGCTAAATTAGGGCATGTAGAGGGTTATTTATCCCGTCATGAAAATCAGTAGGATGAGATGAGAGACTGCTTCTACAGTTGCTCTTTTTGCCCAGAGCAGTTTTGACATTTCCCACTCACTGCATATTTTTTCCTAATGGTGTGGCTCCAGTGAAGTGAGATGAATGATTTCAGAGGAGCTTGTTCTGCATAATGCACAATGGGAACTTCCTCTGGGGACATCCAGGCAGTCTCTGTGCCTGGATGCTGAGAGGAGATGCATCCCTTGTGCGGTGTCTGCTGTTTCTTTGCTTGGCATTTGTCCCAAGTTTGAGGCAGCAGTCCAGAGAGCAAAAAAGCCAAGGCTATGGCAAAGACGTTCCTGTCTGTGCTCTGTACAGGACGGATTTGGCGTGGGATAGGGCTTGTCTGAGGGAAAGCCTTACTGGCCCTGTCTGCCTTCTCTCATTTTTCTGTCATTAGTTGTAGTTCCTAAGAATTCAGCTGTTTGTAAATGTATTTATTCAAGCTGATTTCAATACTGTTATCTTTAGCATAATGAGAGGACCTGAACAGAATGGATGCTGTGAATTGTATGCCATGAGGGAGCCCCTCAAGTTTCAGCAAATGGGTGAATGTCAACATCAAGTCTCACACAGAGAGTGTACTTACATGTAGCTTGAGGCCTCACACCTGCTCTGGTGATCCAACAAGCTAATTTCCTACAAAATTTTTCATATTTTTATATTTTTCTGATTCTTTTTCTGTTCTTCTTCCCTTTTACACTAAATACAAAAAGTTCCTATTTGTTTGTTTGTTTTCTTCCTTGCTTTTTAATCCAAGATAATGTCTGCTAGAAGTCCAGAAGCAGCTTTATTAGAAACTTCAGCAGTTTCAAAACCTAGCTCATAGTTGTGCTGGAAGATCTGCCTTAAATCCTTTTACAACTCTATTCAATTTCTTAATTCTATGTACTTAGCAATGTGTTTCATAAGTTAATTAGGTAAATAATAGCACATTAAGAAAAGTTAATTTTTATTTCATTGTCATGTCTTTGTTTTCTCTTTCTAACTAGAATTGGAGTAGTTTCTGTCTACCCTTATAGAGAAATCTCTGCATGTCACTTATTATTTTCCTTTTTCAGGTCTGGGTAATTTTAATGGTCGTGGGCTATTTTCATGATAGGATGACTTCAGCTGAACATATAATTCCAAGTGAGAGTTCATAATTCTTTTCTCTACTAGGAAAATAGATTTCTTACTATTTTGTGTCCTGGTCCTACTATCTTTATTTCCCCCCTTTAAGCTTTTAAGTTCATCTGTAATTCTAAGTTCAGCTGTAATTCAGCCATAATGTCTTAAAATTATTTTGTCCAGTGAGCATTGCTGTGCATTTCTCAACAGAGATTTTATCTGCCATTATGTTACCCATTCACCTGCCTCTGCAGGATTCCTCTAAACATCTCAGTCTTTTCTAGCTCTTAGTGAAATTAAATATTTTATGTTGGGTATCTATTTTCTGATCTTCCTTAGCCCTTTAATTAATGGCTAGCCAATAAATAATAACAAATAACAAGTTGTTAATGTCTCAGTTTTTACTTCCAGACAGATTGGACTTTTTGCCACTCTTTTTAATATTTATAAGAATTTTTAGAATTAATGGAATAAAGTACATATAGAAAATATTTGTGTGTGTGTGTGCTTGCATGGGTTTACATGTAGAAGAGTCTCTTTGCTCAAAGTGACTCAAAACCCAGCTGGACGTAAAAAACCTGCTCAAGCTGGTCCTGAGTGGAGCAGGAGCTCCAAAGGTCCCTGGTGATATGACTATTTTACAGAATAGAATCACAGACTCATTCATCGAGTCCAAATGCAAACCACTCTGTGAATTTCATTGTTTACCCAAATTACTTTCCAACACAAATTTCATACTTATTTTGGCTAGAAGGAGAAAGTTTGGTAAAAAGTGGAGTTTGAAATCAAAGCATTTTAATTAACCACAAATTTATTATTAGATTTTTCAGTTAATGTTATTTTATTGCAGACTTTAACTTTATCTTAACACTTTGGCTTGTCTCGAACTTCTTACAAAATCTCAAGACCTACATTAAATCTACATTATTTTCTACACAATTCTCCTTTTTCACTCCAAATTACAACTAAAGTAGCTCTTGATAGTTTGTGAATTTCACTGAAATTCTTTTCCCTCTTTGCCTGCAGCTTCTTTCCCAGATCCTTTAAGTCTAACGGGGTCAATCAGCCCTAGTCCTACAGGGGAATTTTGCAAGTGTCTGCTGCTGGCTGAATTATTTAAAGAAATGGAAACACTGTCAAAAAGTTAAAAAGAATTCTATATGCAGCTCATTTTCTAACATTTTATTCCAATATTTTACTCTCATATGTTCATTCATCAGATTGAATTAAACTATCATTTTAAACATACTAAAAGGTAATTCTTCTAAGATTTTCTTAAAAAAAAAAAATTTTGTGAGTCAACTCATCAAAGTAACCTCACACAGCCGTTCATTCTCCACCCCCCTCAGTGGGATGGGGGAAAATTTTTGCCTTTGTGTAGAAAAACTCTGTATGGGAAACTGGTCCCTGGGCTAATGTGAACAGATTTGTTTTACTCTATGGTGTCCAGAACTAGGATGATTCTGAGAAGGACTCTGTGCCTGGCTGGAATCATGTTGGAAAATAGCCCTGGTGTGAGGATGGATGGTGGTGTATGACCATGTCATCAGCCAAAACAGAGCAAGCTGAGGTGCTCTCAAGCAACCAGGACCTGGAGTGAAGCAGGAGTGACAGACAACACCTGCTATGCAGACAGAAAGGACAGGGAATATTCATGTAATCTTAACAAAAACAACTCAGTGCACAAGTTATCCATAATTTATGTCCTTGCTGCAGTGAGGAATTCTGCTGCTGAGATGGTGCTGGATGCTTCTGGATGCTCCTGATGCTTGAACATAAAATGTGGTGTGAATATGACATACGGGTATGGATTGATTAAACCTGTCCAAAGCACTGTCTTGCCAGTAGGCTGCCTTTTGTCCTATTATTTAAGATCAGCATTATTATGATTTATTGTAATCATTTTACTTGAAGTGTGGAATCAAATTTTGTCTGAGTAAAGGTGTCACAATAACACCCCACAGCAATAGACTTGAATCTAGTGAAACAAATAGAAGGCTTCCTTCTACTGCCATCCAAGCAGGAAAGAAAAGTAATTTTTAATCGTCTTATGTAGAAAGAAGAAGAAATGAGACAATGAAATCCAGTTCACAAATGCCCTAATCAGTGGACTGGAGTTCAAAAATCCCTTCGCTGGACTTAGTGGCCTCAAACGTCTTTCAAATCACTGATTTCTCAGAGCAGATGTAGTTAGGGAACCACTAACCAAAAAGATCACCTATTTCATAGTAATATAATGCTACAAAGGCAGTCACTGGGCTGTCTGACCCGAGGGCAATCTATGACAGATGACAGAGTGTTTTGTGCTGGGGTCTTCAGCAATCCCAAGGAAAATACGCTACATCCCCAGCCCACAATCAGGTCAGGAGAGAAGGCAGAACTAGGGACTGACAATGGGAACTGGTTGTGAACCAGCTTTGGTTTTTAATAAGATTACAGCTGTACTGCTTGTTTTGGTACAAGAGAAAAGTTGGGCCTATCATGATATTATCCAAACACTGGAAAAAAGACCCAAATATGTTTTGAACATGCAGCAAAAAAAGACCAAAAGGAGTAAATGTCTTTTCCTTCACTAGAATAACTTAACAGGGATTCACATCAGGGTCACATCATTTGGTCTGTCTGGGTTCTTGACAGACCAAACCAGCCCCAAGATACTTTCCATGTTGTAACCTTTTATTTCCACCTCTCCAGTGACTGATCTACTATGTGTCAAACTGAATGCCATTGCCTGGACATAGAACATTGTAAGCAATTATTTGGTAATAAAACCCTCCCTACCTAATTTTATGAACAATGGCAAGACAGAGCAACGACAAAAACAGAGCAATTTCATGCACCGTAGTTACAGCTGCCTGTAAGTTCTTTCTGTGGGTATCCCTTCTGGAGGTTCACACAATCCCTTCCCTCCCTGTGTTTTAGGGAGTTAACCTTGCATTCCTTAAGAGAGAAAATGAAAGAGAAGAAAAATCTCACCCCTAATTAAATAGTGAGAGAATTTTATAAATAGACATAGTTACAATTATGTTCACTGAGACGTTCACTGAGCCTCTGCACTAACAGTAATAGTCTCACCTTAAACTGCACATGCAGTTACCACTAATGTACACGTTCCAAAAGCTCCACAGAGTGGGAGAGGGATTAGCCTAATTGGTGATAAGAGAAATTGTAGAAGGCTCCGTAGTTTGCATGGAAGTCTCAGAAGTATTAATGAGCTGGTTGCTTAGAATTAGGCAGAATGTGGATCTTCATACAGGCTAAACTACTTTTGGGAATTCAGTGGTTCATAATTGAAGCCAAAGTTCTCCCTTGTACACATTATTACCATAGTAATTCTCCTACCTATAAGAAACCAAAATGGAGTCCTTCAACAGTATTCTGTACTGCACAAAGTTATATGTGGTCCCCACATATAACTTGTTAATATCAGGAATTTGTGTTTCTTTGAAATTATGATAGTGACAGAACATGAAAACACAGCTAATAAATACATTGGGTCCTACTTCCAGTCCTATTAATAAACTGTTTTGAAAATCATAAACTGGCACTTTGTGACCTATTGATTTACACCCAGAGATGTGCTGTGCCTGGATATGCTTCTTGCTCTGCTTTTACAGCTTGCTGCACCTGCTTACATCTGACACTGCGCAGGGAACCCTGACTGGAGCAATGTGGGGAGGAATGGATGGTGCATTGAATCAGTGGGATTAAACCCCAAATTCAACAGAAACCAAATAAATGATTATGAACTGTAGAGTCTAGGAACAAAACCTTTGCAAACTAATTTCAGAGGACAAGGGATAAAACTGAAAGAGGTTAGAATTAGACTAGATATAAGGAGGAAATTTTTTCCGATGAGTAGTGAAACACTGGCACAGATTGCCCAGATAGGTGGTAAATGCCCCATCCCTGAAAACAATGCCCCATCCCTTTGAGCAACCTGATCTAGTTGACTGCAGGAGGTGTTGGACTAGGTGATCTCTAAGGAGTTTTTCCAACCCAAACTATTCTGTAATTCCATGAAAATTTCCTTAAGACCATATTTGAGATCGCAGGAGTCCCCAGTAGCTCAGTTAGTTCTACTTCACAAAGGTGACTTAATACTAAAAGTTGATGTTAGCTTAAGTAACTATACTTTTTATATAAGAACATAAAATATACTCAAAGCCTGATTTGGTATATTAATGAAATTTCCAAGCCTCTATTTTTTTTTCCCCTAGTAATACTCCCTAGGTTTCTCCTGGAAAGAAAGCAAAAAATCACAGATCTTGATGTTGCTCAACTTTCTGCATCTGAAGAAGTATAATTAAACGAAATATCTCTCCATTTTACCAAAAGATCCAGACCTGGTAGAAGCACTCGGAGCACATTTCACAGATTAGTCATCCGGAAAACAGAAAATAAAGTTGTGACTATCTGTAATGTCCAATGTGGTGGGTTGTGATGTGAAAGTCCATGACTTGATTTCTTTTTTAACATGTTGGGGAAAGAGCTCAAATCATGGTCTCTTAGGGTACTGCTTTATTACAAAATGAAAAGGCTCAGGAGGCAACCCTTGCTTGTGAGAGACAAGACCAAATAGCACAGAGTGACTACACTGCTAAAAGGGTAATTGTCCCTAGAGCAAACTGAACTTCCCAGTGCTGCGTCCCCTTTGGCTTTGCTCGCCCCCTGCCTTGTGTATTGGTCCTAAAATGTTAATGTTGGTTTTGCATGTTTTCAGTTCAAAGTGTCTGGAATAATGGGAAGCTGTGTTGCAACATTCCAGAATGGTGTTTCCATAACATGGTGCTGAAGGAGTTGTACACCCCAGGATAGTGCAGGATGATGCTGGAGGTGTTTGAGGATGTCACACTGTTAAAATAACACTGGGAAACTGTGTAAAACAGAGGAAGCCAAACTGGTTATGTCATTTAGACAGACTTTTGCCTGAAGACAGGCTCTGGGCAAGGGACAGGGTGTGCATTTCAGCTCTGGGAGTTCTAACTCGGATGAGCGATTAATTGTTTAGTAGGTAATCCCCTGGACAAGAACAATTGCAGAAATTCTTCAGAGGGCAATTTTGTGTCTGCTTGGTCCTTTGTCCTTGGTTGTTCTTTTCAAAAGTTACAATCTCTGTCCAGACACTAATAAGGAAGTCAACTCCCAAAGTTCAAGGGAATGATAGTGAATGACAAAACAGCAATGAGTAAATTTCCCCTCTGGAAGAGGAAATAAAAACAATTAAATATTTTTTAAATATATACTTTTTTTAATTTTGAATAGTCTTAATTTTTCAAGGAATTTTACAAAACACGTCTGTTCATCAAGGTTCTTTTGTCCTCTCTGTCAGGGAGGTCTGACAGCGCTCATTGCCTTTAGCGAAGAATTCAAGATCTGCCTCTCCAACTACCTTAGGTTCCCAGAATGTTCCTGACAGAGAACCAAACAAATTCTGCAATTCTTAACTTCTTAGTGTGTCGTGCAGCTGCTGAATAAGGCTGGCTATTCATAAAGGAAATTGCAGACTCCGGACAAACTCCCAGTGCAATCCCTTTCATTTAAACAAAATTGGAAAATATCACTAATGAGGTGCCAAATTAAGGCAGCAAGTGCTCATATACATTCCAGGCAGCTGATTATCTCTCATCAAGGTGCCTAAGTAATACAGTCCTCATAATGAACTAATGGATTTGCAGGTCCAGTTAACACAAAAGTTCAACCTCAGACAAGTTAAAGTTAATCAAGTACAAAAAGGATTAAATTAGTACATTTAAATTCAACTGACAGAGGCATTAGAGCTGTGCTGCATTCCCTTATTTTCTGCTTTGGTGTTAAGTGTTGGGAAGAGAATGGCAGTTGAAGTATCCCACTCTTTGGGGACTTCATGCTTCAGTTCTTTACCACCCATGCATATGGAGTCGCTAATGACAGAGCAGCTACCCATCAGGGAATGCAATTCCACGTAGACATTTTCACCAAAATGGATTATTTCAGCCTCGTTGGTCACAGATTCTGTAGTTTTCCAGTGATTCATCTTACTATTAATAATGTCAGAGAATTTTAGGCCCTTGAATTAAATAATGATAAATAGGAGCCACTGAGCGAGCTCAGCAGAGGCAGTGCTGTTTATTTCAGTGTGAAGCTCTGTCAGGCCTGATAAATCGGATCCCTGAAATAGTTTATAAAGTACTGAATTGATGTGGCGGTTGGTGAGGGAGAGAATTAATGTTACGAAATAGGCCTGCAACCTAGATTTGATGAAAGCTGAGGAAAGCCTTTTATATAAATTCTGTGTCTGTGTAGGAAATGGTTGCAGTGAGAGGTGAAAGAGCTGCACAGGGAAATAATGTGCTTCTGTAATCTCGGTGGGTACAGGTCAGGGAAGAAGGCACTCTGCCGATGCCGGCAGTGCCGGAGCTCTGCGGCGCTACACGAGAGCTGTGCCAAGAGGAGGGGTGGTCACAGGCTGCTCATTTATAATACCAAACTCTGAGGACAGATGAACAAAAGAAAAATGAAAGGCTTTTTAAAGATGCAGAAGAGGCTTTCGAGTTCCACATGGCTTTCTCTGCCAGGCTACTGGGAAGGAAGGGATCCTTGATGTTGCTCTCAGTAGTGCAGTTGCTATCGCTAATCTCTGGCTGAATTAATGGTTTCCTCTTCAGATCACTTCATAAAAATCCACTGGAAAATGCATGTTAAAATCCTCTTCCATGCAGTTCATAATTCTAGGTGGGTGCTTTCCAATTGCAGCAGACAGGATTGCTAGGAGCAGTAACCACTAACAGAGCTGGCTGATCTGTGTGCTGGGAGACACCCAGCTTTTGGGAAAAACATGCTACCCACAGAAATGGGAACTTTTCAAAGCTGCTTACTGATGGGATTGTGCACATAATTGCTGTTAAAGTTAGTGAGACCTGGTGAAACCAGATCTTCCAAGTGTTCAGTAATGCAGGCACAATACTTGTGGACCATCACACCAAGCTGATAGGAAAAGATAACAATGTTTATTGAGCTGTTCCAGATGCGACAACACACCAGTGATGAACACCTTACTTCCATGTTTTACTTATTGCTAGGGTTTTATATTTTTATTAAAGTCTTTAAATAGGAAATTCCTTTCTGAGATCCTGATGCATGGTGAATCATAGAATCATAGAATATGCTGAATTGGAAGGGACCCATCAGGATCACTGAGTCCAACTCCTGGCCCTGTGCAGGACACCCCAAGAATCACACCAGGTACCTGAGAGCATTGTCCAAAGGCTTCTTGACCTCTGTCAGGCTGGTGCTGTGACCACTGCCCTGGGGAGCCTCTTCCGGTGCACAGCCACTCTCTAGGGGAAGAACCTTTTCCTGACATCCAACCTAACCTGAACTCAGCATTTTGCCATTTTCTCAAATCCTGTCACTGGTCATAAGAGTGAAGAAATTGGTACCTGCCCCTCCACTTTTCCTCACAGGAAGTTGTAACTGCAATGAGGTCTCCCCTCAGTCTTCTCCAGGCTGAACAGACTGAAGTGCCCTCAGCCACTCCTCATACGGCTTCTCCTCAAGGCCCTTCACTATCCTTGTTGCCCTGCTTTGGACATTCTCTAATTAATGTATTTTTCTCTAATGGGGTGCCCAAAACTGCCCCCAGCACTCGAGGTGAGGCCACCCCAGTGCAGAGCAGAGCAGGACAATCCCCTCCCTTGCCCGGCTGGCCATGCTGTGCCTGATGCCCCGAGGACACGGTTGGCCCTCCTGGCTGCCAGGGCACTGCTGGCTCATGTTCACCTTGCCATCAGCCAGGACTCCCAGGTCCCTTTCTGCAGGGCTGCTCTCCAGCCTCTCATTCCCCAGTCTATACACACAGCCAGGGTTGTGCCATTCCTGGTGCAGAGGAATTCTGTGGGTGTTCTTGATGCTTTTCACTCCTTCTTCAGTCAGTCTGCTATGCTACTTTTTGATTTCATATTTGCTCATGATGACGCCCTAAAGGGACGAAAGGAGGAAGGGCTTTTTTGGATGTCACTCCCTTTCCTGACATTGTGTCACAATGCTAAGGGTCAAAGAAATGATTATTCATGTGGGTCACAGACTTCAAACCACGTGCTAGCCACAGGATGAGGCTGTTGGACTGGGGATGATAGTTTTAACAATTCTGTATCTGCTTCTTCCTACAAGATAGTAGAGAGAGAGAAATATGGTTGGTGTTTATCACCCCCAAAGGCAGGTTCTAGGTCTCATTGCTAGTCCTTTTTTTTGTTTTTCCCCCATTAAATGGGAATATCTTCATACAGGTATTCACCATCCACATTTTGCAGAGCTACAGCATGGTCAAGATCTGAAAACAAGAGCCAGAGCTACCCTTATAGAGCTCAGTCAGTAGAAAATCTATCCAATCTAACAGGGGAATCAGCAGGTTAAGATCTAAAGGATAATGTTTTCATGCAGTTGAAATGTATAATATCAGAACACTATAAATGGTTAGATAATATGCAGCATTTAGACTGAGTTTTGGGAAGTGCTTTGGTGTTCCCTTTTTTTCCCATCAGGTTTATCTCATCTCTACTAACAACCATAAAATTACTCTGTAAATTGCATAAGTGCATGCAGTATCAAAACAATAGAAACACCATCATGATAGAAAAAATAAATATACCTTTCCCTCAAATGTATTATTTATCAGCGATGTGCCTGGAAATGACTTGGTATCTGTTTTCTGTCTCTCTAGTCTTTGGTCCTTCCATGATCTCTGAAAAGCACAGGTCTGATTGCAAGTGCCTTATGCAAGGAGGAAAAATGTAATGGTCTCAATTAAAGAGTATTCTTAATATGGACAACTTAATGTCTTAATCTTCAGTATCACAAGATTAGGGGAAGAGTGTAAAATATAAAGTAAAAACAAGGGAAGACTTTCAGAAATTCCTCCTTAATACTGATACAAAAATATGTGTTTAGAAATGACACAATAATACAATTTTTCTTCGACTTAATCTTTTTTGTTCCCTTCTAATTCTGTTTGAAATAAGAAAGAATTTTTGAATTTGAAATAGCTTGTGGGAGTCTATTCAAGACTAAATGTCCTGAAAACAGTGAAAAGACTCCCAGACACTCAGCTCACCTTACTTTCTGTATTTGCAATACAGATACCAGCACCTGAGCTAATCGCTCTGGTCTGCCTTTACAGTTGGCAGAGAGAAACAGACACTTTGACTGACCTATGTTAGCATGAGAAGGATTTATTCTTTTAAGTATATCTTTCAGTTCTTTCTTGATCCCACTCCAATATGTAGCAGTGCATTCCAGCAACTGAGAAGTGATATTTACTCAAGCATGGGAATGCCAGATGTAGTCCCGCCATAGTCCTTAGTTGCCTGTCCTATTTTAAAGAAAAAGTGTTTTACTCCATTCCGCCAAAATGTGTTTTAGTGAGTTACTTATAGAAAAGTCCAACTCTGTTCGAGTAGTTAACATCTTGTGGTGTTTTTCTTTCTTTTATATTTGCTTTTAATCTGCTTTAGTCTTTGTGTTGCATAACGGTCCCGTATTACCATCCTCCTATTTCCCTGCCTCCACCTGATTTAAGTTGTAGTAAATCTTTAGAGCATATCTTTCACAGCATAGCCTAGGTGCACTTAGGGTCTAGTCTTAAGAAAGATGTGTTATGAGATGCAGCTCCTTTAGAAAGAGGTGTGGGTGGGAGCAAAACAAATTGTAAAACCAGCTGGGAAGTGATTCAGGATAACAACAACAGCTCAAGCTCTTCTCAAGGAAAAGAGATACAGGTAACAGAGAATCTTCTTTGAGAGGCTAGGATAGCTGGAGGAGAAATTATGATGAAAAACTGTAAAAAACATTTCAGAGAGAAATATCTTTTATGGAATCTGCTTGGAAAGTATCCAGAAGGGAAAGTGGATGTGAATTTCTGGATTTTTAGACTGACAAGTCTATCATACAGTGAGTGATGTCTTAGTAAAAAGCTCTAAACCAGGCTGCAGATGTCACAGACAAGTCTTTCTGTAGGGGAAAAGTTTAGTGATGCTCTCCCATTCAAGTATGTTTAATAGTTTTTGTAGTAATTACAGTGAACATCAGCAATGAATGTGGGTAGCTCTATGACTGCTGATGAAGTATCAACTTCAAAAATGCTTGTGATGCATTAAGACTGGTAAATAAATTAAACTAAAGTTTAAAAAGTTGAAGGTCTTTATTGTAGTTTTTGTATGAATATTATATGTAAACTGATAAAATTAAACTATTTGAATTTCATGCAATGTCCATTTTAAATACAACTTCTGTGCTCTATACTTATTTTTCTGCTGGATAGCTAAACCTGATAGTCGAGTTTCTGGGCACTGAAATTCCATTACAGGTCTGTCCTTCAGGATGAGGACCTAAATTTCTATTTTAATCAAAACAACATTTGTATCTGCAAAGTTAGTATTTTTGGGGCCCAGTCTTCAATTTGTATAGTTATGCATCATACCAGCATTGAACTGTAGCTCTATGATATAAAGCAGTATGAAGCAGAAAGTATATTCTTCAAAGTATTCTTCTCATTCTCATCTTTTCCTCACAAGATTACTCATTTGAACTTGAGAGGGTTAAGACCCAGGAATTTTCAAGCTATGAAATATACTCTGCGGAAGAGACAATGAGAGTTTCTATGACTACTGGAAATCAATATTCTGTGTTCCCTAAAACTGTCTTTCACAGCCTTTCTTCATTGGAAATTGCAGATTTCTTGAGATTGCATATGACCTCCAGTCAGAGAGCAAAAATATTTATCCCCTGCTAGAACTGAACTAGATGTACTTGGTTATATCATGTATATCCAACAGCTTAACCTGCTCCATGCCACAGCCTAACATCAGGACAGAAGTTCCTTGAAAGTTGCTCTCTGTCAATGCAAATGAAATGAAAAGCTGGAACCCTTTTTAACCTATTTAATCAAATATGTATTCATATTAGGTAATTTCCCCAGCCTGCTCTCTCAGTGTCCTCAACGAATCCTGATAGCACAGGCAAATCTCCAGTAGATGTCTCTGACAGTGAGTATATTCCATTCTGTCTGCTCAAATCCCAAAAGAATTTAGGTTTTATAATGCTTGTTACAAACATTTGTGATAGCCTGCCGAGGAGTAGAACTAATATCTCTGAAACAAGTGTCAGGTCCTAATAGCTGTAATAGCATTGATGTAGAGGTGGGTGAAATGAATGTAATCAGTGGGAAATGAGAAGGATTTTAGCAGTGTCTGTGGCACTGTTTTCCCATAGTATAGGTTACCTCTCGTCATGATTCACAACCCTAAATAGTCAGGCTAGGCCTGCAGCTCAGTGGACAAGCCAGCATTCTCCCAGAGATCAGTCTGGGAAGAACCAGACTATAGGCATTTAGGAGATGTTTCTGCTCAGTTTTATATGCAGTTATTCAGGTTCTGTGGCTCACGACTGGAAAGGAAACCTTAATTTCATTATTGAGCTCAAATATCTCAGACTTCATGTCAAACTGTAGTGTTTTTTGGCTTTCACAGTTTCTCCTTTGAAAACTGTTGTTTGTTCAGACTGATCAAGTATTAACTAGTCCTCTGAGCTGTGGCAAGTGAGTATAACACTGCAGCGTAGCACTGACCTGTAAGAGGTACAGCTGGTCTCTAGACACCATCTGGAAATAACCTAAGCATTGAGAGGGATAAGCCACCTGTTGGAGAACTATCTCTGCATCTCTTTCTTCAAACTCAAGCACTCAGCAATGCTTCCTCCTCACCCAGGGTGGGTGCTGCAGCAATGATTTCACCTGCAAAAAGTAAAATGAGGTCCTTCAATAGTCTAATATTGCTGGTAGAGGACTATAATCCCCTTCATCTCCTTCTTATTTGGATGTAAAGAACTGAACCAGTTTCCCTGTAACAGGAAGTGTCTTTGCCTATGTTTTTCTAGATATGAAAGCACAGTGAAAGATGGAAAACCACCACATTCAAAAATTATATTTCCTGGCCTCCAGGTCTTTGGCTTGGTATTGGTGGGAAGGTTTGCAAGCTAGGATAGGAATTGACATGCAGGTGGCTTTGTCCACATAAATTGAAATAAATTTAGTTGCCTAGAGGGTTATGCAGATTCAGGCCAGTTATTACAAAGATAGACTTAAACAAAATCTTTTGAAGATTAAGACATAAATATTTGCTTTTGAATCAGCACATAAAGATGCTACCAGTTCCTGCTTTTCCTATCGTTGGTCTGTCCCCCTGGATCACTTCAGTTTTAATGCTCTTATTCAACCAAGTTTAATAATTTCCCATAATTGACTTCAAGGTATCAGTTTGTACAGAAAGATTATATCAAGTACAGCTTTTCAAATTTATCTGTAGCTTCCCAAATACTGTGATTAAGAGTGTCCTGATTTAGTCTATTCTCATGGAAACACAGGAAGTACCAAGAACTTTGTGGAACTCCAAAATATTCATGTCATTTTTACAAAACAGCAATATCATATGAAGCAATAGGCACGAAGAAAAGTCAGCAGCGTTTTTTAAAATCTTTTTTTAATCTAATCTTATGGAGAGAACAGTTAAAAATCTCAATAAAGCCTGCAATTTATTAATAGTAATAATCAAGCTACCTGGGGGAATAATCTGAAATTAGAATGTACAGTTTGCTATCAATATCCACAGTAGTAAATATTATCATATTAACCTTTTCACTTTAGCAGTGGAATCATAAATCTAATTAAGAGCTTTTAACAAAACAAATAGGTTTTTTTGAAAGCAGATTTTTTAAAATAGGGAGGCTCCTAAATGTTTTCCCCTTAGCTCTCCAGAGTCTGTTCTGAGAACCTTCAAAGCATCACCCTTTTCCTATCACCATAGAAACACCAACGCTGCTATTTATTAACAGGTTAACCAAATCCCTTTGCTAGTAAGCAAAAAAATTCCAAGCTGTTGTTTGTGTCCATCAGTGGATGGCATTCAGGTCAATTTTCACCTTTCTTTCTTTCCCAGTGCTGTTTTATCTCTCCCTGAAGAAAGCAAAATCATGTACATGTGATGGCAAGGATATAGGTTCTACCGGATGACGTAAGACAATTCTCACATATTAATACCCTGATCTTCATGAGTTTCATTATAAGGAACTTGGAGACAAATTTACTTCTCTCTTGCTGGGTCATCTTGCTCTTGTCACATGATCACAGAATACAAAATAAGCTGAGTTGGAAGGGACCCATCAGGACCATGACATCCAACTCCTAGCCCTGCACAGGACATTCCAGGAGCCACATCATGTGCCTGACAGCATTGTCCAAACACTTCTTGAACCATGTCAGGCTGGAGCTGTGACCATTGCCCTGGGGAGCCTGTTCCAGTGCCCAACCACCCTCTGGGTGAAGAACCTTTCTCTAATATCCGGCCTAAACCTGCCCCGACACAACTTCAGGCTATTCCCTCGGATCCTGTCACAGGTCACCACAAAGAAGAGATCTGTGTCATGCACTTTCACTCCAGCTCTGAATTACAGCTGGAAGGCAAGGTCCCAGCGTGCAAAGGGAAGGTTGGGACAGTCAGAGAAGAGCCAGAAAATGTGGCTGTTTCCTATACTGCAACTTCCTGGAAGGAAAGTTTCCCAGGAAGTGTTCCCTGTATCCATGCACGACCCAGATGCACTGAGCATCTTCCATCTGCTTGACATGTGGATACCTTGCTGGTGCTTTTAGGTAGCATCTTGTAGATTTTCTTTTTGAAAGAAATTGGAATTAATTTACTTATTAGTGATAGAACCTAAATAACTTGTTAATGAACTGCACTGGACTTTGGCCTTTAACCTACCTTCCAGGTTTTTTTTCTCAGTAAAAACCCGTAGAAAAATATAATGAGTTAAATTGTATAGAAACCTTAGTAATTATCAAAAATCATACATTTGTCTCTATATTACTCTCCTTTATTTTTTCCTATAAATATTACCCTTGAGACCTAACATTTGTGAGGACTTTCTTGGTTTTTTTCAGATATAATGTTGAATTCTTTCTGCAAATATTTCTGATCAAACAGAGTATTGGCACGCTTGGCATTCAAAGTTGAAGAAATTTGAATGATAATAGAGGTCACGCTGAAGTTTTTTGTTCCCTGGTTATGTAAGGTGTATAATTTTAGAATCTGAACTCTATTGCTAAGTAGTTCTCCATCCCAAACATGCTTCTCTAACTGCTCCTTAATAGTCTCATAATTTTTTAGCTTCAACAAAATTGTTTGACAGAATACTTAAAGGAAGCCAAATGAAAGGCATTCCAAAGTATCAACCTGTAACTTCAGACACGGCTGTATAGTCTGAGAAACTTATTGCTGACTTGAAGGTATGTATGGAGAAGCAGAATTTTCAGTATAAATGGTGGCCTACAACCCTTATCTTTAGACAGACACTGCTGATGTCCTTCACCAGTGTCTTTCATCAGTATAATTCAAGCCATAATGTTACAAGATATGGAACGAATCTAAATGTCTTTCATTTACATCTGAAACTTACATTTACTTAGATTTTAGTGTTTTATATAGATAGACATACATATAAAAAAGAAACAAAGAGGTAGATTAAATACAGAAATTAATGAGCAGATAAATTAAGCTATGAAACATTAGGAAGTCTTAAAGCAGCTGTCCAATCCCACTCCAGCGCATTTAGTACATCATGAGACAATCAAGCTGTAATTAGATGCTCACTTGATTTTTTTTTTCAGAGAATGCTTGCTTGGCACATCCCACTGGATGTAATCTTCATGTTTTTCACTACTTTATTTTTTCCTCTTTGGTTGATGGGGTAACCCTGTCATAATGCCAGACTTTGTCATATGCTGTTTACCCACAGCTATTACAGTATCCACACTTTTCCCATAGAAAATTTTGAAATATCTGAAAGATTCACAAGTTCTTATTAATTAATTTTTACAACAGCACATTTAAAATAGGGAGCAATATTCAAATTTTTCGGAAGCGACCATTAAAATACCCAGATAAGAAGATCAAAATTACATTTTCAGTTTTGACACAAATAATAGGCTTTAAACCTTTTACTAGGTCCTACAGTTTTCCTACTAATTAAACTGTAAATTATAAACCATTATTCAAATCAGTTGCCAAAAATCTCAGGCCAGACACCAAGCAACCACTCATGAAAATATTCTGCTTTGTTTCATGCTTTGTTTCATGAATTTAATTAACCCGTGAAAGCTAAGAGCCCTCCTTTCTTTATCCACAGTCCTCAGCTCAGCCCTTGCTTGCCTTCCAACTTCTGTAACTTTAAGAGTACATGAGCGGTCTTCATTAAATGGGTCAATGTAAGTTGGCTCCTTGAGCAAGTTCATCTGTATTGAACGGGGCCAGAGTTGTGGAAATGTAGCCTTTGATCACACACCTATGACTGCCAAATCCATTCCCAGTGCCTGCTATTCTGGCCTGGTAATCTACTTTTAAAAGATCAGTTCAAAGCAAATACGGACAATTTCCAGAAGGGAGAACTTTTGAGCAAATGAATCAAATTTGGTATCATTCTTTACAACACAGAAAATGGTTTATATCTGTGGGGCAAAGTGAATTGTACACGCTGGTGGCCAGACATGATCCATTGTGAGGGCAATGTGAGTATAAGGAGTGTTACCAATCCCAGCTCTAATTAACAGAACTAAAGGGCATTATTTCAGTGGTGATGGGAATGATTGTGATTCCTCAAAGTGGAACTGAAGCAAATCAATCTGAGCCCATTGGACCCAATCCAATTAAAAAGGAGATAATCTGTTTTATGAGAGAGAAACGTGGCCTACAAAGAAGACATGATGATAACTAAAAGAAAGGGAAGAATTATGATTAATTCGGCTTTCATTTTGCCTGGTTGCTCTGATAATTTTTTCAGTGTATTTAATAGTTCATATTTACATACAATCAAAATTGATGAAGCTTATCAGTAACATCACTTGTAACAACAATGTTAATCGAAAGAAAAAGACCAGAGAATAAACACTTATTTATTACCTCACAGTCTTGTAGTTCAGACTGCCTTTCACTTTCCAACTATTCACTAGCTAATTTGGAGGCTATCCTAAGTAGTTAAATTGGGAATAGAAGAGCTGTTTAATTCATAAAAAAACAAAGTAGATATTTATCGCTTCTTGATTTTTTATCATTTGATATAATGTTGTTCTAAACCAGCTCTGCTTTGAAAGCTGGAAACACTGTGATGATTTAGAGTTAAGTATGTCAATAACTGCAAAGTGACTACAAGATACTACCAGCAGTAATTAGTAACATATTCCATCATTATTGAATCTATTCTGTGATCTCAGGAAACATATGAGCTTGGAGTATCTGCAGCAGGAAAAAAGGATTGTTAAATCTTATGTCACCAAGTCTTCCAGTTCAGATCTGTCTCAAGAGTTTTTGAATAGTTCTGCTAGAGAGTTTTGGAATCAAGAAATGTCAAAAAGATTAGTCAAAGTAAAACAATGAATTGCTTGAGTATGCAGATTTCCAGAGAGCAGGCATTTTGCTTTTGGCACTGACAGTTCTAGTACAGACTGGAGAGTGAATGTCATAAACTAATGTTCCTCAGCAGAAAACTTGGACCAAAATTCACTCTCTTTGATGCCTATCTGGTATGAATAAGCCAGCAGTAGGGATTCACCTTACACCTCCACTTGATCAGATCCTCTGGGCTACCACTGCAGTCAGGAGAGAGCAATAAAGCCCCTCAAGCACAGGCCAGCTGATGCTAAAAAAAGCAGACAAAACAAAACAGTGCCTCCTCCTCTATACTGTTTATAAAGGAAGCAGGTGACTTACTGCAGACACCTGAAATGAGGTGAGATCAAACCCCTGCCTCACCACATAGGGCAAGATACTTGATTTTCAGGTTTTGTGGTGCACATTTTGAATGCATCTGCATATACTAACATTTGTCTCTATCCTTCTCTTGTCTTTTGTATAGGATAGGGGATAATAGTTCTTCAGAGGGAAAGGTAAGGTTTAATTGTGTGCTAACCAAATATCATGATTCACTGGACAATATCCTAGATGAATGGATAGAAAGAGAAAGACAGACAGATGCATATATGATATTAATTTTCAATAAATTCTTTGGGCTCCTTTGATGTATATGGCTATGTGTCTTCAGTATATAACTCTTTTAGTATTTTACTTGAACTGGTTTATTCATCCATAGTTTAGAGGATTTTAAGAATAGCCCGGGTTCCTGTCAGATAAATCTCCTCTGTTTTGCAGCTCAAAAGGAACTGAACTAGATTTATGACTGTAAATACCTTTTTTTATTTTAAGGGTTAAATTGATAGACACCTTCCCATGACACTCCCTATAGATATGCTGACTACCTTAATGACTATTCCATATCAAGCCCACTCCACTAAAGAGCTGCTAAATTAACAGGCTGCTGTTTGAAGAAAAAGCTACAAACTGAATTTCAAACACCTAATAAGATACTGAAAATTACTTCTAGTTTTCAAATGTCACATACTGTAAAAATACAAATTAGACTGTAAAATTCAGCCTATCCATAATTAACACTATGATGTGTTCAAATAATCAAACATTATCCTCAGAGGAGTCTACAGAAGGAGATTATTATGAGCCGTAGTTCACTAATCATTATACGACAATTATTTTTATGTCATTGATCTAGACTGCCTTGTCTATTTTGTCAGTGTCACTTGGCATCTTTCAAAAAAAGGTGATATTTTCCCCCACACAGAGACAGCTCGTCCTACAGCTCCAATTGATGTCAACCTTTGCTCACAGTTATCATCTGCACACAGCCAGGCTTCATTTTAAATCAGAGAAGCAGGGATAAATAAAACTGGATAGCTTTCAATTCTAATCACATCCTGTTTTACCTCGCATCAGCCAAAAAGTTATCATGAAATGATGGGCTTTTTTTCTGTGCATGCTAAAAAGTAAGTTTAAGATTTTCAAATTTTCTAAAAAATAGTCTCTTAGATCTCTTATCTGTTTTGAAGAAAGGATTCTTCTTTTCTTGAAGGATGAAAAAGTCTGAAGGATTTTATTGCTTTTATTAGTAGAAAGGAATTATTTCAGGAAGAGAAAAATCAGATGTATTTTGCAAAAGTGGAAAACGAGACAGTCACTATATTTTGTATTATTAGATAGTCAGCACAGATTCCCAAATTTTGCAAAGCATAGTAATTGAATTTCACAGCTCCACTCCTCATCTTCACACTTGCAAAATTTTCTCCAATCCATAAAGCATGACACAGATGTAAACTCAAAGGAGCTGAAGGGTTCAATCTTCTTGTATATTCCTCTTTAGTATTGAGTATCTATGTAAAAAAAAAGTGAAGCGTCTGCAATTTAACCTTTTTTAAAATGTGTTTCTCCATTGCATATCTCCAAGCACAGGAGTACGAAAGAGAATAAAAATTCTTACCTACCCTCTATGCGTGGTTTAGCCTAATCCTTGAAAATAAAAATAAAAAGCCATGAATAAGAACTGGGGCTAGCCAAGTGTGTAATATGCTGCACTAACAACACTCACTAGAGAGTAAATCACCTATGACTTAGTTTCCAGAACACACAGACTGTTAAGGAAAAAATTTACACCATGTGTTATCCTTATGCAATATAATGCAGTGATAGTCAACTCTAACCTTAGCCTGGAACTCAAACAGAACTGCTCCAGAATTATTTATAAGGTTAGGCAGAGTGGCACTTGGCTTGTTAAAAGTATTTCTGTTGATTTCACTAGAGTCAAAGGAGAGCATGCAAAACATCATTGGAGAGGATGTTCTAAAAACTAAGTTTAGCTGCACTTCTCCAGGAACTCAAACAGATTGTGTCTGGTTAGAAAAAAAAAGTACTCTAAGGTTCAACTCTTTAAAAAATACATAGTATATGTCTATACCAAGAGTATGTAGGACGTCTGGATTGGGTTCTCACCTCTACCTTGAATCTCTGCTCAATGTTGGCAACATTGTTCGGTCTCTGTAACTAATTTCCATGTCTATAAAGGAGATGTAATTAATTTTTCTTTCTACTCTTTTTTCATTTCTTTACTTCAGGATATTGGCTGTCTTTTCCATATTACTTTGAAAGTGTAGCCACAGAAATCAAATAGTAGAAATATAATCAGTAAATAAAATCCAGAGTCTGATATTTTGATGACCTTGCTAATCATCAAATATTTGAGATAGAACAGTTGTAACCTCAAAATAGCCATAAAAGAAGTGAAGGATGGCAGTAAATAACCTATCCTGTAAATATTGAAGTACTTTTAATGTAACATCATTATGACAAGCTGGGGTGCAATAGTTAAGTGTTTTCATAATTGGGGATTAAAAATACTGGAGATTAAAACTGCGAATATTTCAAAATAATGTGCCACATGACAGAAATATAATTCTCCACAAAGATATTTGCTCCTGTTTCTGCATCAATCCTTGGAGTACCTCCACTCTTTTTTAGGATAAAATTAGTTTTAAGGGCAAGAGAAAAACTACACGGGCCAAACCCCTGAAGGAAAAACCAATGCCCCCCTCAACAATTAAAATCTCCTGTGCTGTAGAAAGGGCGATACATTCTGGGGCCTTTAGCGACCTGCACGCTGGTGAGGAGAAGGATTTTGGCACGCAAGGGCTGAAGCAGACAGAAAGCTGGCTCTGGCAGCCGTTTTTCCTATGCCTTCAGTCCACGTTGACGTGGTGTGAGTGTCTGGCGGGTGCTCCGGGCTCAGGGACGGCGCTGCCGCGGCGGCGCCTCATCGCAACGCTGCCGGAAGGAGCGGGAGCTTGGCCAACGCCAACTGGGAAGGTTGAGCTGCACCTTCTGGGCAGGAAAAAAGAAGAATCTGTTAAGTAGCAGAAAGAAGGTATCAGAAGAGGCACTTTTTAAAGTACTGTTAAAAAAAAAAGAAAAAAAAGTCATTTGCTTCCTTTTGAGGAACACTTTTATGGGGAACTTTTTGAGCCCTGGACCACTTCTAGAAACTGGTAGAAACCATCCCATCATGAGGAATGGAAAAGAAGACAAAACACAGGATACTGTAATTTTTTTTTCCTAATTGAAATTAAAATAACTGGTAGTGAGGATTTCTGTTCACTGAATATTTCACACTAACATTTGGTGCAGTACTTGTACAGGAACACAGTTAAATTCCAGAAGTTGAGTTTCGCAATCTGCCATCAGACGTTCATTCAGGAAAGAACAAATTTCCTGTCTCAGTCATTTTCATGTTTTTCTTGATATTTTTGTTGATATTCAACAATAATTGTTTGCCTTGTTTCAAGTTCTGTTCAATGATAGTTTCATATTTTGGTTTGTCAAAAAGTTATCCTTTTGTATGAACTATGGCACATGATTATGAAACAGTCTTTTCCATTGTAACTTCATTTCTTTCTCTCTTTCTGGGCTATTTTAGAAATAAAGACATTTTTGAATCTCTTACATTTTAACATTTGTTATAAAATGAGCCCACTTTAAAGCATCTTGCATCCTTTAGAAGGCCTTTGCTCTTGAAAGAATTCATATACTTTTTTATTAGCTTAGATTTTTTGAACTTCCACATACATATTGTAGATATCACATTTGAATTAAAGGTTTAGGGAATGATCACTCGTTTTGCAGTTTATAAGATGACATATTACAACTGGTGAATGCAGAAGCAGCATAATTCATTTTGAATTCTTTTTCTCTCAGGATTCTCATATTTTCCCTCTTACAAGTAATTAGCTAAATTTCCATAAGTGCTGTTGGAGCTATTCAGTGCCTGCACTGTATCTGTCTTCCCTTATTTTTGTGCCAGGCATTGCTGTGCCAGTTCAGCCATTCATTCAAGTCTACTTTAATTTTCCCTCAGCAAACAGCAAATTGATATCAGTTGACAGTGACATTTTCCACTGGTAGTCTATTGCCACAACACTCCACAGCACGCTTGTGTCGAAAATCTTACCTTTATGTGTGATCATTACCAGTTATCTGTCTGCTTATCCTCAGAGTGAATATTGGCCAGTTAGTGATTTCCATTGCAAAATGTAACTGTTCACCGACAGAAGTGGGTACCAGCTGTTACCATTCCCACTGCTCCTGAGAAAAGGCAATACCTCAGCACACATCCCCATTCTCAGGTTTTTTCTTAGTTTCATCCTTTGCTTTGGCCATTTGCATTCCTGAGACAGCACATCTTGTAGTTTTTGGGAAATTAAGGTTAATCTTTCACCATTTCTGACATGGCTTGATTTAGCAGGACTCTAATAATTGCATGGACTCTAATAACTGCATTTAATAATTGCATTTTGCAGGAAATTCCAGGCTCGTGCCTGGAATTATTTTTTTGAAGCTGTAAAAAAGGCAGAATAAGCAGATGAAGTACTGCATTTAAAGCAAGGTGACCTCTTTACTTGACATCAGCTCTAAATCACCTGGTTTTTAACTAGCTGATTCTCAAGATCTGCTTCTCTTTTCGGTCATGTTGGAAACTAAATCCTTCTTGTCCCATCCCTCTCCACTGAGAAAAGTTGTTCTTGTTCTCAGTCTGAAGTGGATTACAATAAACACTTTCTGAAGTTTTGAAGTCACTATTCAGGTTGTTCCAAATATTAAATGAATAATAAAAGTTTCCATATATATTTTTATGAACCATATCTTAAGCCATAACTGATGGGCTGGAAGAAAGGGGGGAAAAAAAAACCTGAGAAAGAGAATCAGAAAACTTGTCTGTAGTTGGAGACTAAGTCAATAACTTACTTGGAAGCAAAACTTGAGAAGAGCTCTTTTGGATACTCCCAATGCTTCATAAAATCGTTATATTGTATTGTCTGCTATAATTTTCATTGCATGGTTGCAGCTTACTCGAATTTCTAATATGTACTCTGCTAAACCTCTTCATCATGCCTATCCTCGTCCAGCTTCCAAAGCAATATAGTAGAGTCTGAGAGCTCATAAGCTTCTCATATATCCCTTAAATCTGCAATATCCAAAAGCTAGTAATTTTCCTTGCTGTGCATACACTGAAAATCTTATTTTTCTTTGTGTTCAAACACAAGTTCTATGCTACATGCAGGGGCTTTTTGTAAAAGGATGAAGAAAATTGGCTAGATTTTCTACTGGTTTAAACTCAATGCAGCTCATTTGAAACTAGGATGATACTGATTTATCTCAGTTGAGGGTATGGCCTTATATAACATAATATTCTAGAAAATATCTCTGAGCAAAGTAGCAATGAAGTAATATAATTGAGCACAAAGAAATAGAAATGAAGAAATATCAGGGGACATTTATTTTAAAGCACAATTCAATGTATGCATCAATATTTAGTAACACGTACATGATTCTAGTACAGGTACTTTATTTTTATATGCTGTACCAATCTGTAATCCCTAGCCATTACAAACGTCAGATGATCAGTATCTTTGAAGCATTTTCAAGATCTTTGAGTGACTGGTGCTGCATTGGTACACCTAATTGTTTTGTCTTGATATTTTTAAATACTTTTTTCCTTCAGGGGTTTGGAAATTCCCTTTGATCGTTTGCCATGGAAGCCATGCAGCTCATGGCAAGGCTGCGTGAACAATTGGGGCGCAGAAGTGGGAGTCTGGATTGGCAGCCACACAAAGAAGCGCTCAGCCTCTAAAGATGTAATGAAACAGGTGGCATCTTTTTGACAAATTTTGAAATAAACTTTCAGAAATTTTATTTTTCTTGGCCAATGCTTATCCTTTTCCTACACTTATGTTTTGAAGAAAATCACAACTTTGTGGACAGACATTTGAAAACAGTTTTCTTTTGCCTTTTCAACTCCGTGTCTTTCTTCAGAGTAACTAAACTCACAGTAAAGACAGTTTCAAATTTCCAAAGAATGGTAATGGTTAAATTTTCATAGTTTAATTTATTTATTAATGTTATACTTATTTTACTATGCTGCATTTGAGGGTGAGGTTTGCAAGGCAAGGTACCAATAGATGAAGGATATAACATCCAGTTTTACCTGTAAGATTTTTCGAAGTGCCAGCAAGTAAGGTTGAAATGAAACGGTATAAAAAAGATATTCAACCACTAAATATTTTAACTACGTCATAGTTTTTCTGTGAAAAGGAGTTTTTAGTGAGCTTTTGTGGGCTTCCAAGCAGGGGTTCAGAGATGCAGCGAGGCAGGAGTTAGAGCAAGGAATGAATTATTTATTAAATTTACAATACCATGTATATATTCTAGTTCTATAAAGCAATTGAACAGTGCTTACACTTCCTCCTAGGGTGATTGGTCAAAATCTCAGACACCCACTTAGAAATGTTTTTTCCTAATATAAAGTACACAAGGTCAGAAGATACCAGATATGAATGCTATTTACAAAAACCCTATCTATTGTTTACATAGCTTACACAGCAAAGGAAAAGTTCTCACAGAATGAATGCAAGAAGAGAAAATTTCCCTGCTGTCAGCATTTCAGCATCCACAAGATTTAGACATTAAGAATGTGAAAGGAATTCATGAACCTTTTTTTTTTCATTTTTATTTTTCTGATAAGGAGATTTAATCTTCGAAGTAATGGATTTTGCAGACTGATTTAGACAAATATCCATCAAGAAGAGCTTGGAGAGAGCTGATTTGAGGTTGGATCATGGGTGTGGTTTAGCCTGCCTCATGAGGTCTATTCCAGCTGTGTTCTCTGTTGTTGTATTTCTGGGCTAATGAAGGCTGGTAAAAACCCTCAAATTTCTATACTTAATTAAGTGATGGTAGGACTGAGAGTAAATAATTGCCTCAAATTCTGAATTTCTAGTTCCTACATTTCTGCAATTTAAAGACTACATTTTGGTTATCAGAAGTATTAAACTTTTTGACTTTACTTTTTTGTAGAACTATAAGAGAACCAAAATTATGATTTCAAGTTCTGAATAAATTCCATAGTAGCATTCAGTTGTTCTATTTCTCATTAGCAGACAGAAAATTGCACCTGTAAAGGTAAAAACTCACTGATGTATCTGGTTTCTGTTGGGGTCATAAACCATTGGAAAATGCTAAGCAATTTACTGAGCCATTGCACTACTTTTTCGGAATATGTGGTCTACAGCTAAAGAGGAAAGTGTCAGCATTCACATTTGAGCAACTTCCAACTACAGATTAAATACCTCATTGTTTTTTACTCCTTTTTCTCCCACACAACTACCTCTTTGAAAGCGTAAGTGTAATTTTATGTTTGTGTTTTACTAATAATGGGTTTTGTAAAGACCAAAAATTGTCAAGGTAAAGAGTATGACCTCCTCCACTCTCTATTTAGTTCTGTGTTGCAGTACTGTACCTCATTTGTTACCTTACTGCACTTCACTGCTAAAGCTAATTACAGTTAAAATTAAACTCTATAGAGTGTGTCCTGCCACCTTTTAGCTGCTAGACACAAAGAGGCTGATTCCTGTGTATTCGCCTCTTGTTTAGAAGATTCATGTTTATCTAATGTGAAGTCAATATTATTGTCCTGAAAAGAGTTAGAGTATTGCTAACAATCCATCAGGGAGTGCTTCTTTATAGCACTGACGCTATGCTCTAGTGGCTCAGAAACCATTTAACAGTGCTAAGATTCTGATCTACCTTGGTGCATTAACATTCAAACCATCATTTATCTCCTCTTAAATGCTTAACAATAAAATTGTTCATCGTGTTTAACAGTCAGGTGTTTTGTAAGTGGAAGGAAGGAGTGAATTAAATACCAATGGAAGCAATGGAAAAATGCAGAGAAACATGAACCAAACTCTCTAGGTCTCCCTCTATGCAATACACACCACTATATAATGTATAACATAGGAATCAGGAGGTCTGGGTGGGTCTGTATCTCTTGAAATATATAAATTTATCTATGGATGAACTGGAAGCAGTATCTTACCTTTATATTGGATGGAGAGAATTAGACCTCCAGAACATGACTTATGTTAGGATGAGATGAAAGCTGCTTTAATTGATCTTTTATCTGCATCATCCCTAAGAGGAACATAGGCTGAGTAGCTGTGATTCCAGAATTGAAACTTTGAGGTATCTAGGTTAGGGCAGGTGAATTGAAGTGCGGATGTCTAATGCTTGCTCTGGTTTTGTGAGCTTGGAAAAATCACTGAATTTTCCTTCTGTAGTGTATAATCTGGTTTATCACTATAATATCTTTGTATTATTCTGTCAATGACATTGATATTCTCCTCTCTAAGCCATTTATGATATCCCATATATATGTGGTTGCATATATATATTTGCAAAAAAAAAAATGTGAGGAGGGAAACAGTAACACATGTACTGGAAGAAAAATTTTATATTAATACTGATAGGGTTATATGCAGAAGAAGAACTACAGAAATGTTTTCTGTGTTTTGTTGCACATAACAGAGCAAAGCAGGGCTGAAAGTTTAAGATCTGTTTCAAAGGATGAGTCTGTGCTGCAGTTTCACAGAGTGCAGGAGGTACCTGTGCTGGGCCCAGAGCTGGTTGGTCCCACAGCACAGCACGGGGTCATTATGGCCGGATGGGGTGGCCATGTCCTGACCCACCCTCCCCATAACTTCGGTCATCTGCTGTGGTCACCAGTCCTTTCAAGAAACACTTTAAACACAGAGATATTCTTCTAGTGGTGACCAGCACAATTCTGCCTCTTTGTACAAGTTCAGTCTTCCCACAACCACAGGTGCTCTCCATTTGTGAGGGCAGCCTGTATTAAAAACTTACTGCAAGCAAAAAATGCAGATGTTTTAAAATTAACTCTGTGCAAATTTCTTATTAGTTCTGTCTTTGTGATATCATTTTGTTACTGTATTTTTTTTGGGGGGGGCACGATAGGGAGGATACTGGTTGGCTGGTTTTTAAACACTTTATTTTTTCCTTGCTGTCCCAGTTGCAGTATGAGAAAGACAAGAAGCAATGAGGAAATAAGGCTTCAACCATGATCTCATTTTCTCATTGTAGCGCCTTCAAGATCATTAGAATTGCTCCTGCTTTGCTGGAACTGGTTTGTGTGAGATTAGAGTCAGGCTTCACTGCTTTGTTTTAGACTGTCATTTTTTGTAGAGATTTAAACTTTACACTGTTTATTTTTGCTGCCTCCCCATTTGTTTGTTCATCTTTCAACCTACTGTTTAAAGGATTTTACTGGAGCAGGACGAGAAAAAATTACAGTGATCACACAAGCTGCTAATGTTCTGCTGAGGAACAAAAAGCAAGATTATTTTTGGTAGCAAAGAACTGTTATGAATAGAGAGATATTTTGTCTCTTTGCTGTTAGGAATGTATTAGTTTTTATTTTAGTAGATAATACTGTTGCACGTATTCTTTGATTTTAACAATGTCACATTCACACGACAAGGTCATTTAACCTGTGTTTGGTAGGCAAACACATAAAGCTGCAAGATAGCATGTAATGCAAACTATTTTCAAATTGGGTCCGGGAATTAGAATGACAGAATGAGTGAACTCCAGATTTGAAGAGCAAACATTTAATGTGGCATGTTCAGCATTGGCCAACTTGATTAGATTAAATGCCATATTTTCAGGCAAGGTGTAAATATTGAACTACAGCTCTACGCTGTAGATCAAAACTGTTTGCTTGGCTGAGATGATTAAATAAGGGTTAATAAATATAACCTCTGCTAAATCTTCTATAACCAAATTTATCTCTCAGCTTCACCTACCGTAGAATTAATAACTAAAGCTAGTAATTGTAAGCCAGAACATTTAGGCACAATATCTCTTGAGCAGAGTGTTTGATATTTGCTCAGAGCAAGAGTTGTAATTGACTGACAGTCACAGCAAATGAACTGGTTCTCATTTGCTCGTCTGGACAGAGAAAGGGGCAAAGGTGATCTGACCATCTTGTTCTTGGTGTGCCAAAATGTGATATGACAATTACCAGTTGTGTGCTTCTTCTGCTGCGAGGCATGGTGTAAAAAGTTCAGGGCTTAGGCAGACACCCTGGTGTCTTTGACTGAGTAGAGCTTGCAGAAGGAGACTCCCACCTTTTCCAGAGCAGAAGACCCAACAAAAATTAGGGTGAGAAAAAGAGGGGAAAGGCAAAATGGCTTTGTGTACCCCTATGGGAGTATGCATGGGGCAAGGCACAATCCCATGCAAAACTAATAGACCGGGATTTTTTCTGTGATCGTGGAGCAAGTTTCAGTTGACAAATATTACTTAAATTGCACTGTGTATCACACCAAATGATGGGTTTACCTCTTACTCGAAACCATTAGACCTTAACTGGAAAACTGACTACATCTTGCTAAGGAAGTTCTGTTTTGAGGATACTATTCTTGAATTTTGACTATAAAAGTTGTCTCATTTAACAGGCAATAGACATCAATAGGCAGGGAGTGAACAAGCTGAAAAATTCACATTCAGTGTCCCTGGCAACTTTTCTACTCTGTGCCCAGCTGTCTTATTTTGGTGAGTTTGATCCTCTTTGCCTTCAATACACAAGGTGAGATTTCTGGAATTTCCGTTTACCTATCAGCCTGCCTTAAAGAGAACTTTCTGTCTCTACTTTAGAATTCGAAAAACTAATCACACTCTACCAATCCTGACAGAATTTATCATAAGACAAATAATGACATTAGAATGATGGATGGACTTTATCAAGGAAGATGATAAGCCAGTGCCTACTATTGCTGGCTGAGATAGGCAAAGATGGAGCATATACTGCATGGCAGCTCAGCCCCAGATTTCAGGATAAAAGAAAGATGAATTATACAGTGCTAACCAACATGCCCTGGATTTTACAAAGTTTTTTCAGAATTTGCATTTCACTGCTTTGACTGGTGTTTGGCACTAACAAATTTTCTGAAAAGTCACATGCAAGCTATTTTTCATCCTTGAGAAGAGAAAAAATAAAACAATCCAAGAAGATTTGTTTTATCCAAAAATCTTCAAAAGCCCTTTCTTAAAGAATGGCTGAAACCAGAAAAAAACCACAGAATATCAGACTCTTTCTGCGTATAGTAGCTATTCTGGCTTTACTTGTGGATAGTATTAGAACGATTATAATGGCTAATAATTATTATGGTCTCACATATAAATATAAAGTATTGTATGGGAAAAGAAGTGCAACTGTGAGAAAAGTGAGTTCTGTTAATATAGCAAGTTTGTTATTACATCCTGCTGCTGCTTTTGATAATTTTGAAGACAGTGTTAGGGAAAGGTTGCTTTGCTCTCTCAGGTTGAGTTTAGGTTGTAAACCCTACACTCCATGAGTAGAAAATAATTTATTGGGTTTTAGATAGGGGAAATAAAATCCATGTCTTTCTTCTATTTTCTTCATGAGACCCTGTTTTGGAATATTGTCTGTGCACGTGCTGTGTGATTCAGCTATGACAAGCCTGGAAGGGAGAAAGGGAGAGATGAGGCACAAAGATTTAATGGCTCTGCAGGAACTCAGCAGCTTGTTAAGGCAGTGATGTGCAGCACGGGCAAGAGAAGGCAGCCAGGCACGGCACAAGGCATGCGCCGCAAAGCCAGAACTTTGATTGCAAAGACCTGGCATTCAAGACGTGATATTATTCCCAGAAAGACAAGCAATTACAACGTGAAAGACCTGCAACAAAAGCTTGATTTGCTGCAGCCATGACTGCCTGTTTGGATTTTGACAAATGGACTGACGCAGATCGGCCTGAGCCTGCATGAGGAAAAGGAGAGTGATACTGCAGGGACAGCGATACTGCAGGGACAGCTGGGACTGAGGTCCTGGAGCTGCAGGGCTGCAGGAGGGAAAGAAGGAGCAAGTGGAAAGAACTAAGGGAACTAAGTAAAGGAAATGCATTCAGAGCAGTGCACACAGCAACCAAGCCATGGGCAAAATTGCTTGAGTGACAGACTGCCACCTCTGTAGTGGCAAACAAGGTGCAACTTTAGTACTAACGGTACTTCTGATCTGCCATAACTAAATCAACAAATGTGACAAAAAGATCAGGAGTGGGAAAGATTTGTGTTAATACAGAAATGGAGAGAATGGCCAAAAGAATACCCAACATAACTACAATTCTTTAGGTTTTAGGAAGTTTTTCATAAGAATTTTTATCCTGAAAGAACGACTTGCAGAATGGCATAGTACTTCTTTATGCATAGGAAGGAAATATCAAAGAAATAGGAAGAGGTAATATCTTTTCTTATGATTCTTTTAAGAAAGGAGGATAATGATTATATTTACAAAAGAGCTGTTTTCAGTGCACATAAATTCAAAGGACAGGATGGAAGTTTTAGCAGTAGTGTCTGTGTTATTTTAATGGAATGCAAATGACTATTTTTAACATATGCACCTAATAATTCAGAAGGTGTTGTCTTTGATGAGGCCTTCAGGGCAATTTCACAGGAAAGGTGGAATATTTCTGTCACATAAGAGAACTTCATCTGCACTTCATTCTCTGAAAAATATAAAGATGAAAAACTATCCTTCAGTCAAAGAAGGGAAGATAAAAGATTTAGATAATGGAACTAAAGCTTGTGTGTTGCCAGAGAGACAGGATTCTTTATGAAAAGGATTGTAGTTAATTCCTCCAGGCACACACAGTTCGAATTTCTGGCAAGACAGCCAGACATGTGGGGTGCATGAGTAAATGAAAATACAACTGGTGTGTTACAGACACAACATATGCACGAACACGAGTACTTGTGATAGCCAGACCATACAAATATCTACTGTAACAATGTGATAAATTTAGCACATTTTTGCTAAATTCTGAGAACAGTTCAAAGCTATCACAGAGGATTACCACAGAGCATTATTATAGAGGATTGGGGGCACTGGTGGATGAGAGGCTTGACACGAGCTGGCAGTGTGCACTTGCAGTCCAGAAAGCCAAACATGCCCTGGGCTGCACCACAAGCAGTATGGCCAGCAGGTGAGGGACGGGATTCTCCTCTCTACTCACTCCAGTGAGACCCCACCTGGAATACTGTGTCCAGCTCTGGGGTCCTCAGCACAGGAAGGACCTTGTACTGTTTGAGTGAGTCCAGAGAAGACCATGAAGAAGATTAGAGGGATGGAGCACCTCTCCTGTGAGGGAAGGGTGAGAGAATTTGGATCTTTTAGCCTGGAGAAGAGAAGGTGGTGGAGTGACCTTACTGCAGCCTTCCAGTACCTGAAGGGAGTCTACAAGAAGGCTGGGAAAGAACTTTTTGCATGGCTATGTAGTGAGAGGACAACGGGGAATGGCCTTAAACTGAAAGACAGTAGATATAAAGAAGAAATTGTTTACTGTGAGGGTGATGGTTCACTGAAAGTGTTCCAGGCCAGGCTGAGTGGGGTTCGAGCAACCTAGTCTAGTGGAAGTTGTCCCTGCCTATGGCAGGGGAGTTGGAACCAGATGGTCTTTAAGGTCGCTTCCAACCAAAACCATTCTCTGATTTTGTGACTGATTCTGTTACTGGTTCTATGAATCTATGATAATTAACATTATTCACTTAAGAGTCCTTTTTTTTTTCTTGCAATAAGGTATGTTCTATATTCACTGCTGAAATTAAAAATTAATATTATGATACTGTGTTCATGGAGAAATTTAAAACAAGATAAGAGGATCTGTGAAAACACAAGTTTCCTGAAGCCATGTACCCTCTGTTTCCAAGAGATTATGCAGATAAAGTTCATCAGGATTAAATTTTTTGTGAATCCTAGTTTTTAACACTGCTGACACTGTTAGTAGGGCCAGCTTGACCCTGTATAGCCTGACATAGGAGGACTCTACTCTGGAGTTTCCAGTTTTAGGTTCTCTGAAGGATGCCACTGCCCTGTTTTCTTTGCATTTTTACCTGTGACCAGGGAGAGTCTGCCTTCCACTTAGGTATGTTTGCATCATTTTAAAAGTAGGAAATAAAAATACATTTTATCTAGCAAAGCAAAGGGTTGAGGTTTTATTTCATGGATACAGTTTTTAAGTCTGTATCTGACAGGCAGACCTTGTAGTTAGTGCAGGGTTTCTTCTGAGGTACTCTTCAGAGCTGGAACTATTGAGCCAATTCATCTACGGGTCCATCTGCTGTGAGGACGAGATATTCATGAGCGAGTTTCTGGCTCATGGCTAGGGATAGCAGAATTATTCTGCATCTTTCTATCCACACCAGAACCTTTTGTCTTTAAATTTTTTATTTACAGGGACATACATTTCTGTGTCTTTGATTAGAGCTGCATCTTTGTGAGACTGCAGATGAAAGATTTAGGGGGGATTGTGTATGTTTTTTTAAAAAAGTAAAATGCCTTCGATGTTTCTTTTGAAGTTTCTTTTCTGTTTGTGCAGCAGGCTGAACTGCAGAGTAACTTCACTGCTCTGCCTTCCAAGAGGGTGTGATGTGCACCACCACGTTTCCTCATAGCTTAATTCTACCATAGAATTATAATAAGTAGCAACTCTACAGCATCAACTCAGCCACTTGTTACTTACTCTCTGCAGAAGGCAGGGCTGGAATCTGAGAAAGCAAATGACAAATTTGACATTTAGAATGCTTTTTCCAAATCAGATCGCTTGTTTGCCCTTTGCCAGCTTGGGTTATTCTGACTGTCACAGGCCAGCTGGAGAGATAAGCAAATCCTTCACTTCTAATTAAAAAAAAAAAAGACACTGATAACTGGAATAACAGATAATATCATATTTTATTATTAAATTAGAAGCAGCACAATTTGAATCTATTCCATATTGTCACTCCCTTTATGCTGTATATGACATTTAGCTTCAAGAAAAAGAAAATAAATTGATAAAAAAATCAATGTTGCAAATTTAATGGACTAAAAATTTGCTAAGTGATGATTTTTGAGGTTTATTTTAAAAATGTCATAATAATATGAATGTAAATAGGGAATCGTTAATAAGCAGTGAATTCTCAGAGACTTCTTTTTCATCTTGTTCAAATGTTAGCAGTGATTTTGGAGGAAACACGGAAACAGTTTGCATAAACAAGTATATAACAAATATATAACAAAATGTAAGCAAATGAGAACAAAACTTGTGCTGGTACACTCATTGTACAGCGAGATTTGGTATTGGGAAGAGTAACTTAGAAAGGATTTGTAAATCATTCATTCTGCCTAATTGCTGGGGATTGAAGATGGTGCTCTCCTGAGGTTGTTTTCAGCTTTGTATGTCTTTGATTCTACAGAAATGCATGATTAAACAGAAGAAGCTCCCAGATCAATGCTGTAGCTGCAAAGAACTAATGTGCTCTTCAAATAACTTAACAGGGGAAAACCTTACTACAATATAATATTATAATAGTGTTCCAATATAAACAAAGCAAACAGTATATTGACAACTTTGGGAGATATTCAAGAAGCAGCATGAAAATGATCACAGTATTTTAAGATGTGTTCTAAAAAATGAAGAGCAGTCAAAATATGCATGTCTAAAGCTTATACATTCATGGGCTTGGTGATAGTGCCATTTCACAGCACCCCCTTTTCCCACCTCTTGATATCAAGCCTCACTGAGATGTTGAAAAACATGTTTGTGCAACTATGCAAAGAACTAGAGCAGAGCATTGGCCTAAAAAAATGCATATTCCTTTTTCCAGGAAGAGAAGAATCCAGAATAAGCAGATGAGAAGTGAAGGAACCTCACATAACTGCTATTGTTTCCAAACATACAGCCTCACCCCTAAGACACTCAAAATGATGTTTGATTTGAGGAAGACTCATGCTTTCAAGAAAAAGAAACAATGTAGACCTGAGTTTAATGTCAGGGAAAAAGGGCAGCCTGGATTCACTTTGAGAGACAGGACATATGCGGGAGTAAACAGACTACGCACGATCCAATATGAATCCAGCAGAAGCCACTTTATTGCCCCCTAGCACCCTTATTACACACTATGCCCCTCTGTCCAGGCGTCCACACATTACATGATTGGCAAAGCAATATACACACATAAAACATGTAATGATTTAATTGGATCTCTCGCTCTGTTCACCCGGCTACCACGCACCTATACACACAAATCATCAGACAGTTTTCTATCTTTGTTTTTCTTCAGCTGCTGTCCCTCTGTCCTTGAAGCATCAGCATTCTCTCACTGTGTACGTTTTCTACGTGCTCTGTTCACTTGTCCTTATGGCTGGCGCACCATGTGTCCATTTTCTTGCAAAAACCCTGTCTCCACAGACATATGCTGTGATACCGACACAGAATCACAAAGTCACAGACTATTCTGTGTGGAAGGGACCCACGAGGATCATCAAGTCCATGTCTTAAGTGAATGGCCTGTACAAGGATCACAACCTTGGTGCTATTGGCACCATGCTCCAACCAGCTGAGCTGATCTCAGGGTAATGTCATGACAGAGAGTGCCATCCTGATGACACTGCAGTGGGAAGAGCTGTCGACTCACCTGAGGGCAGAGAGGCCCGGCAGAGAGACCTTGGCAAATGAGAGATGGACAATCACCAGCCGTGGGCAAGTGCTGGATTCTGCACGTGGCATGGAGCAACCCTGTCAGTGTGTATAAACCAGGACATGGGAGGCTGGAAAACAGCATCACAGAAAGGGACCTGGGAGTCCTGGTTGATGGCAAGCTGAACACGAGCCAGCAGTGCCCTGGCAGCCAGGAGGGCCAACCATGTCCTGGGGGGCATTGGGCACAGCTTGGGCAAGGGAGGGGGTTGTCCCGCTGTGCTCTGCACTGGGGTGATGCCTTTTTCCTGGTCCTAGAATTACAAGCCAGACATGGTTAAGGGATAAAAGAGTTTTTACCTCAGAAACAATAATATCCCTTAATAATGATCCTTAGGTGCGCGGCTTGTCCAGGTGGAATACGCTGAAATGCACACACCCGGTATACCATGTATACAATCTTATAGACCTTGCAAATTAGCATATCTGACAAAGATTCCCCAATGAGAAGCCTAAATGAATCACATCTCCCTATTCTAAAATATTCCCCTCCGGATAGGGCTTGAACCTAGTTTACAAAATATGTTTTAGGGAGAAGGTTGAAGCCTTCCTTTCTCAAGATAGCATAATGCTTTCTGGCATCCAACTATGAGGCCTTTAGGATGTTTGGTCTTCTTGACCAGCAGAATACCGGGACTAAGCTAAGATATCAGGCTAAAAAATTACAACTATGTATGCTAAGAATACTGAGAACACATAAAATGTATATAAAAGAAAAGGCAAAAAATGGTCATGGCATCAGGGGCAGCCTCATCTCAAGTCCTGGGGGCAGTTTGGATGCCACATTATAAGAAAAGACATTAAATTATTTGTAAGTGTCCAAAGGAGGGCAATGAGGATGGTGAAGGGCTTTGAGGGGATGCTGTATGAGAACTTGCTGAGGTCACTTGGTCTGTCCAGCCTGAACAAGGAGAAACTGAAGGGGAGACATCATTGTGGTTTTCAACATCCTCAGAGGGGGAGTGGAGGGTCAGGTACTGGTCTCTTTGTTCCTGTGATCAGTGAGAGAACTAGGAAAATGGCATGAAGGAATCAGGGGAGGTTTAGATTGGATATCAGGAAAATGTTCTTCACCTAGAGTGTGGTTGGGACTGGAACAGGCTCCCCAGGGAAGTGGTCCAGGACTCTGTCAAGCCTGGCAGAGTTCGAAAAGCCTCTGGACAATGTTCTCAAGCACATGGTGTGATTCTTGGGGTGTCCTGCACAGGGCCAGGAGTTGGACTTGATGATCCTGATGGGTCCCTTCCAACTCAGCATGTTCTATAATTCTATGAATACGCACCAGGAATCTCTTAGATCAGAAGAAACAGGTTTGAAAAGCAAAGAAAGGGGATGGGAGAATGCTGCTGATATTGGGACCACAATTTTGTTTATGGTCCAACACATTGGCTGTCACACAGGCTGATACTAACCACATCACACTCTACAGCTGCCTCACGGGGAGCAGCAGAGGGACACTGCTGATCTCTCTGGTGACCAGCAATAAGACTTGAGGAAATGAAATGAAGCTGCATCAGATTGTACATTAGGAAGGGGTTTTTCACTGATGCAGTGGCTGGTCACTGGAACACGGTCCTCAGGGAAGTGGTCACAGGCACAAGTCTGACAGAGTTCAAGTAATGACTGGATGATGCTCTTAGTGATACAACTTAGTGTTGGATATTCATGTGAGAGCAGGGAGTTGCACTTGATGATCCTTATGGGTTCCTTTCAATGTGAAATTTTCTGTGATTCTGCAATTCGTGCTGTTTTCAGACATAAATATTTGAATGAAGATGGGAGGTAGAAGGCTTGGAGGTACCCAGAACAGCAGAACAGCTTTTTAAGGTACTAGAGGTTGAAAGAAGCTGCACCTACCCCCTTATGACTATTTTTCAAAGAGAATTTGCTACAGAATTCTGTTATCCAGTTTGTATCTAAACACTTTCCCCACCAAGTATTACATACAAGAAAACAGCAACTATGGAAGCTGGTTAATAAGCAGAGTGTAAGATCCCTGAGGCACCTGGGCCTACAGATGCTGTAGAGGACTCCCTAAAGAGCATTTTATTCTATCATCCTGCTCTTATGACATTACACAGAGGAAAAGCAGTCTTGGCTTGTTACAGGAGCTGTTGAGCTTTGCTGTCTTCTCAGTCAGCACTAACTGCTGCTCAGTTGAGTTGCATCCTTCCCATTTCTTATGTTCGGGAGAAGGATGAATTACTTAAATCTTACAAATCCACACATTTTAGGATAGGGGAGGAAAAATGGAAGAGGAAAGGAAACAGTCTCATTGTATTCTCTGTGGTATAATTTTGTATATTAATTCCCTCTCTACCTCTCTCCCCACCTCTTTAAAACACATGGTAAGGGCCATCATCAAGCATGAAAAATCACTTAAATGGTATATTTGGTACAGCATTCTAGCACAATGCTATGCAGTAACACAGATTTTGTAAATTGTAGCATTATGAATGGCACTCTGCAGCTTATCATGGATTGAATTCACTTACTATTTGTCCAAGATTCTCTTCTATAAGAAATAAAATCTTAGAACCATTACCTCTAATTACTATTTAGAATTTTTCAATTGACACCATTCTCTTAGCTGAGTCAGTTAGCTGTGTGGGGTAAAACTTCAGTAGGTGTAGATGTAATTCCATTGTCTTCACTGGAGCTGAAACGGCGATAACTACATGGAGATCTCTCTCATAAATCCATAAAATTTTAAATAATTATTTTATGGGCTCTGGGGTGAAGCTTATCCACTTTTTTTTTTTTTTAAGAAGTTCTTTTACTGCTTCTAATTTCTCATATATCTTATACATATGCTCCTGTATGTCTCCGTGGATAGGTGATGAAGTATTTGCCAAAAGGTAAGCCAGTAAAGACAGGTTTTTAAGGCTGATCATGTGTGGTTCTGCATAATAAACATATTAATAAAAATATTTCAGTCATTGAAACTGTGTGGATATTCAGAAAAGTAAAGGTATGTATTAACTCAGTGATAGTGTAGTTTTTTCTCGAGTTTTGGACAAGTCTTATTCACCTTCATCTAATTTATTTTTCACCCTAGTTCAGTGCAGCTGTTGGTGCCATCATAAAACACAGGATTATGAAAGCATTATTAGGATAGTCTGGGAAAAAATGACAATAGAATAAATCTGCGGTTTTTCAGAGGCCTTGGAGGGCCAATACAGACCCTAGTCTTGTAGCCCAGCCAATACAGTGGTGTCACTTCTTATCGCAGGAATGCAAGCAAGGCCAAAGAAAGGAGGAGAAATTGGAAGGTTCGTGCACACCTCGCTTTAACTGCATGAGATTTGAACTATAAGCATTCTTACCATTGTTACTGGATTAAGTTACTTAGTAAACTAGATTAGACTAGTAATAAATTATTGGCTTTGAATACCAAGTTTATTCCTTTTGCCTGTAGAAAGATATTGAGTACAAAAAATCCCAAAAAATTAGGCAACCTAACCTCTAATTTAGATGCAAGTAATTGAAAGCACAATGCACCAACTAGGTAGGGTTTAGGTTTTTTAAGTTTCTTTCCTGTAAATTGTTAAGTTTAACCTTCATTTGTTTTGCACTGGAAAATATGCAGAATTAGTGCAATAGTTCCAGATTTGTTAAGGAAGAGAGAATAATTGCCTAGTCATAAAAATAGCACACATTATATGGAATACATATTTTGCACACATTGTAAAGAGAGGAAACAGTCTTAAATTACTTATCTCAAGCTAACATTTGTGCAAATCTTTTATGACTCTAGCAACTGCAAACATTCACCAAACACTGTAGTTACCCTTCTCAGTGACTATATAATTATTGATGGTAAATCCCAAGAGATGCTGTTAAACATATGTTTAGCACTTTGAACTACTCTGCAGCTTTCTTGTACCTGCAAGGCTGATCTCCACTGCCACTGAAATGCCACCCTTCAGTGCTCTTTTCACTCAGGGTTTTTACCTTTTCACCTCCATTTTTCCTTTTGAAACCTTGAGCCAACAATTGTTTCTCTCTCAATAAAGGTATTTTTGTCTGTGTCTTTTCTTCTCTTGTGGGGATCCAGCTCACACACTTTCCCACACCTTGGCAACACTATTGGCAGTTTCTTCCAGTCCCCTGTACTTCCCTGGACCCTTGGAGCACAGGTAGTTCAGCCCCTGGGCTGAGGGTTAGTGGACACTGTCCTTCAATCCACTCGTGCTGAATTCCAAGATATGGGCTCAAATATTTGTTTTCTTTGTTAAACTTAGATTATGTCTTCTTGCCTCTTCTGTGAGATATACATACTGATGAAGCAGCATGTATAGAAATAACTCCTCCCCCTTTGACTTTTGAAGCTCCACAGTTGTGGAGGCTGCAGGTAACACTTCTCTTCAGAGCTCAGCACACTGTTACCTGTGGGATGTGACCTTTTTGACATTTCCTGCTTTTGAGCTCAGGCCACTCTTTGGTTGACTCACTGAGAGTCACCTCAGGGGCTGGCACCAACACGCTGTAGGCAGAGCCATGATGCCCTTGGGATCGCCGTAGGCAGCAACACCCAAGAGCCCTGAGCACAGCAACCCACCATCCCTCCCTTGAGAGTCTAACTCTGAATTAAGCACATAATTAACTAAATGAACATGTTAGTAATCATCTGGGTATGGAGCAGTCTCACTTTCAGCATGCAAATACAGACAATACATATACATGTGTTTTGACACATGCATTTAATGGCATTTGTGCCTACAGCCTTAATGATTTTGGCCCAGTGTTAGCTGTGCTATATCGCAGACATAATAGAGAAATATCTCAGGAAATAGCATGAGGTTTCCAATTCAATCTAAATTAGAATTATAAGCCTGCCATGATCTTTGTGGAGCTTTGGCTGCTTTATTAAGTACCCACTTAAACTTACAGCAGACTAATAATGTATTTGCTCAGCTTGAGAGTCTCCACAATGAGGAAAAAATGTATTAAAAAAATCTTTGTTTTAATTTACTCTAACAATTTTCAGAAACTGCTGGAATCTCACAGGTATGATCTCAAATAAATTGCTGTGACTGCCACTGCTAATAATGCAATGGAAATGCTTTTAAATATGGATTTAATTTAAAGTCTCAGTTGGCCACTATGCAATTTTAATTCTATGAGTTAAAAAGAAGGGCTAAATTCCATACTGTGACTGAGAAGAGATGTGTGAGCAGCTTATTCTGTGTTCATTAGGACTCATCCATGGGAAGTAATAAAACTCTATCACTGGACTGACGGAGATGGGAAGGGCTGCCATAGTCTGATGTGTTGGGCAATGAAAACAAATCTTCTTCCAGAGCTTCTAGCTCTGTGCTATATTTTTTGGAAGAAACTATATTTGTCTTTGTTGACAAGCCAAAATGCTTTTGGGTAAGACTTCAGTGAAAATGTGAAAACAGTTGTGTAAAAGCTCTGAAAATTCCAAGAAGAATGATATAATTACTAGACTTGGGGAAAATACTTCAGTCTTTTCATTACAATTTTCTCAAAGTCTGGTCATATAGGATAAATGTAGAGTAACTTCACTACAAATAATATGAAATTAAAAATAAAACATTGAAAGTTTTAAAAATATTTTGAGTTGATTTGATTTGATTTGTATTTCTTTTGGATTTCTTAATTCACAATATTTTTATAGTTTTAAATCTTTTGTCCTGGCTGGGATTGTAGATTAATTTAGAATCCCACAATTTTTCTATGTGATTTCTCTTTTATCTGTTTCTCCTATTGTCTGTGAACATATCTCCTCTTTTATTACATTCTGTTCTCTATTTAATATGAGTTTAGTGGATGGTCATCTGATTTCTGTTCCATTAAAAGTCTTTCTTCATTAAGACTTCCTTTTAGAGACGGACTTATTACACTCAGATATATAAAATGAATGATATCAAAAGCCTCTTGATAAGGCACCTGGAGGAGAAAAAATAAGTGGTATGCAAGGCAAGAACAAAATTAGATTCAATAACAAAGAGTACAAAGTCAAGAATTTAGGGGCAATAGAAATTACTGCTGTAAGATGGTAAGTTATTTTTTGGAAATAATATGGAAAGAAAAAATGAATTGATCAGTAGATCATTATATAGAGATACAAGTGTATTAAACTTACAGTTCAAGGCACCAAAGAGACCTCAAATTGATGTTGAGTCCAGCCATCACTGCTGGCACTCAGAAAGGATGAGTAATAACCTAAGAGTTTGAGGAAGAATTAGGAGGATGATCAGAATAGAGATGACACTGAAAAACCTTTTTTTAATTTAGGAAAATGAAAAATATACAATGACTAGAGCTTGATACTAGTTGGTTCATCAAAAAAGTGAGCACTATATAGCAAGAAGAGCACTCTGAGTTAAAAGACGTAAGAAAAAATGTACCTGAACTCTCTATGAATAATTTTAATTTGGACTTCTGAAACCCTTCTCATCATCAAGGCACTAAAGTCATGGAATATTGTCTCTCTGTGATGGCCTGAATTGGAGTTCAGTGTAAGGAGTAACACTGTGTAATTTTGTCACTTGAAAATGAAATTTGATTTGAGATGTTTTTTGTCTCTTTCTACTCTCAACCCTATGGTCCTACAACATATGATGCTTTGGTCTTTTATTTTATTGCAATGACAGCACATATATACTTTCTACTTGCAGTGACCATGTATATATGTGTATTTCTTCTTGAAATCACATCACATCTTCATAAGTGTCTTCATCATCTCAGTACTTGGCAGCTGCAGTGAAAAGTATCATCAGTTTGGGTTTGTTTTTTTTTTTGCCAGAAGGAGACCAGGAATGAAGGAGACTCTGCTCCTCTCTGGCTGTAGTGTTTAGTGAAGCCTACAGAAAGTCCCCTCTTTCTGCTGACTGTGCACATCACTGTGCAGCAACAGAGGATTTCCAAGCTCTTTTCCCCAGAAACTGAAGGAGCCATCATTCAGTCCCCTCCAGTCTTCTTGTTGTGTGTTGCTTGTCTGCAAGTTTTTTTGGGAGAAAGAGAAAATGAGGGTGGAAAGTGGCATGGCTCATTTTTGCTAAGAGTACTAGACCTGAAGTGGTGAAATGCAGGCTGGTGTCCCCAGCTTGTACATGTTGATTTTTCCTAACTTCAAATTACTTAATGATACTTTTATTTTCATAAAAGATTTATTTTGGCACATTTGGTGAGGTGAATTTTAGAGAAAGTTTGTTTCTGAATCTCATCATTCAGGGAAAGGAAAAGAAAAGAAAACAAAGAAGGATTTTACAGTACTCTAAAGATTAAAGTACTATTTGGTACATGTGTATGTTCTAGCTAATCTTTTTAAAAGCTCATAACTTTTAAACTCAAACTAATGATTTTTATCTTGAATGCCCTATGCAACTTGCTTTCTGCTGTGCTAATCAAGCGAGCTCCACTGGTCCATGAAGGAAACAAATGAGAATAGAAATGTGCAAGTGTGTTTTTAAATGCAGCCCGTGTAAGGGAAGAGTTCCTTCCTGTGTTTGCCATTAACGACACAAACAACTCAGGATAGAAGAACATCTGGAGGCTGTCTCCAGTGATCAGGTATTCACTGGCAGCTGATAAGATAACTCTCACTGAGAAACAAATGAAAACCGTGTCAGGCACATGTACTTGGCAATTAATATCACAGGATTAGATTGCAAGAACTACTGATTTTGCTTCCTTTATTTCATGGCAGCAGTATCCGAAAGTGAATAATGCACACCTCCAGAGCATTTTGGCAAGAAAATTACAAGCTGATTACTGACTTGGTTTGGCCACATGAAGAGTTGTTAAATACTACTGAGAGGGTAACATTTCCCACTGACACTCTTGTGTTTTTGTTTCCTAACATAGCAAACTTCTAGAAGTCCAGACTGTGTTTAACTAAACAGTTTTGCATTTTTCAGCTGTAACTGGCTTTGAGAAGAATTACTACCCCCACACTAACAAATGTGCTAAAAAGAGTTATACACTTCGTAAAGTTGTGTGTTACTCATGCTTTGATACTTTATGACAGAAAATGCCATGAAACATGTATCTAAAGCAGTCCTGTTAATTTGATAGTTATGCATTGAATATTACCACGTCATAAAATAATTTAGATTGGAAGGAAACTCAGGTGGTCTCCACCTCACGCAGCATTCAAAGGAGGTTGCTCAGAATTTTATTTTTTTGCTCAGGGAAAGCTGCCAGGAAGCATGGGCTGTTCCACAGCCTAACCATCTTCACATGGGATGGTTTTTCTCCTTCGTTTCCCCATAGTTTAATTTGTGGAACCTTGGATTCCTTATACCAGTCCAAAAAAATCACAAAATGTTTAAGGTTGAAATGCTCTGAAAAGATTTATGTGTGCTTTAATAAAGTAAAATATATTGGCCTGAATTAAACATCACACCACATAAAAATATTTCTATGGTTTACAGAAATGCTTTCTTTTTTGTCTGTTGCTGAATTTGAATGCAATGTTTTCTTCAACTTTGGGCACCATTGACAAATTGTATACATTTCTCTAGCAGAATCAACTGCTTTTGACCCAACTTCTTTGGACTGAATATTTAGGAATAATAACAGAAAGATCCTTCATGAGAAAATCTTCATGTCTCCAGACACACTCGTTGGGTTGGAAAATTTAAGTAGCTGGAAAATATAGTGTGTCAGTAAGTTGGACTACTGGAGTCTCATTTCACCCAATCTGGTTTTTTTTCTTTTTCTTCTTTTTTTCTTTTGTTTTGGTTTTGGTTTGGTTTTGGTTTGTTTTGCTTTGCTTGGTTTTGTGTTGTTTTATTTTGTTTTTTGGCACAATAAAACTTGCATTTTTAAATATTTCTAAATTTTTTAACCACTTTTCTGTTGTATAGGGTTGCCTTTTAAGCTGAAGTAGTACAGAAAAAAAACACCACCTTCAAATGAAACCAAGAAAATAATCCTTCACCCTGAAATGAGCTTAATTTTAAAAAATATAATAATTTATTGATTGTTCCACTTTTGAGGAGATATAATCAATGGATGTCATTTTGCAGAAAGGGTACAAGATGTTTTTTGTATACAATGTATTTAGTTGCAATCCATTGAAAACCATCTCAGGAAGACAGTATTTCAAGTCTTGTGCAGCCTATAATCATTATTTTAAAAAGGATTCATCATACTGCTTGGATGAAAAATTCACACCAAACAGACAGTATTTAATGAGTAAATCAATAATGCTCATTTCAGGAAAAAATTAGGTATGGAATATAGCTAGGGAAGATAATAAAGCATGATCAAATACTAAACCTCAGAACTGATGACCCATTAGGGATAATACAATTTACTTCAGTATCAAGTTGAAGTATATTAGGAAACTTGCATCATAAAATTTGCTGTGTAAATGCAAATTCAATCTAATTTCTCATATGATTAAAGCTCAAAGAGAAAGGAATTCTACTACAGTGTTAAATAACAGTACATCAATGAGTTACACTGGATAAGAATAAGCATAAAAGGTTCCTGCTCATTATAATTAAACTGCTATATAAAGATATCCTGTTGGTCAGGGAGAAATATACAGATCTGTTCTCAAACACAGTTCTGTTCAAAGATATGCTTGGTTTGATTTAGCTTAGAAATGCACTTTGTTGCAAATGCCAGCTTTTTTGTGTGTCTTTCTGGTTTTTTCCTCATCTGTGTTGCAGTAAATAACCCTTAGAGAACTGTAATTTGGAGAAGTGGGAAATGGAAGTTTCATTTCACAGGGGATCCTTCCCAGACAGCCTAAACTGCTAAAACCCTGCCACCTACATGAACACAAAAAACCCCAAAAGTAGAGTAAGAGCAGTGAAACTTCCTCCGTCCTTTAATTAAATCTCATTAAAATCACTGGGTAACAGGGGCAATTTGATATGGGAAGAAAGCTGCTTTAGTCTTCCAGTCATAAAGAAGACTTGTCCTGACAGAAAAACTATCCAACACACAGTTTGACTGTGCAGGGCATGATAGACAGGACTGGCTGCTATACTTCCATATTCACACTTCCTGTGCCTTATGAGTGATTTCTTAAATAGCTCCAAGCGAAATCTAATTTTAATTTATATGGTTGTATACATATCTGCTGCTCCTTTGTGCTATCACTTGAGGGTCAGCTGAGAGACAGAGTCAGAAAAATCTCTGTGTAGTGGAAAAAAACCCCAATCTACATGAGTAGGGAAGAGTTTGACTCTCTTCTGAATCCCTGGAGATTCATTCAGCTTGAGAAATACAAGAATATACTGATATATCTCATAGGGAACATAATAAATGCTGCCAGCATAATTCATAAGAAAAAAAGTTATGTAAATTGCACTCTGTGTTTGGCAGCATTACCAGCTGTAATTGTGCCTTGAAGCACAAGGGTTCAGCTGGTATATACCTGTAACCCTGTTCCCTGAGCACAGTAAATATTTATGAGGATCCCAGTTTTAGACCACCTGCATTTTGCCCACCACTGCATTAATATGTAGATGTCCCAGCTAAAGTCATTGATCCGCTTATGATTTTTCTATTTCCATTACTGTTCTTAGGATGTTACCCACAAAGGCAAGATACGTGCAGAAGTGCCATTCTGCTGCATATGTGAGTATTCAGGTGTTTGAGCCTTCATGCTGGGTACCTCCAAATCTTTTTGTCATTGCCCTGTGGTCAGGGACAAGTCAGACAAGCTGTTGTTGAAGGATGCCTTAGACTCTGGCTCCATTCTCAGAGGTATGAGCGATCTTTAAAATGGCAAAGGAGAGATGAAGTGAGACTATCACACAAGGAAATTAGGTGTAAGAAAGGTGTTTTGTTTCATAAAAACTTCTTGGATTGGAAGGAAAGCCAGTGCGGTCCCAGATTCCTATTTTATTGTTGTAAATCAAATGCTGACTGAGGTTGTAAATTTTCAAGGACTTAAGTCCTTGTCAGAAGCATGACTTTCTTTTAGGGAAGGCAAAACTAAGTTACTCACAGAATTGTGAGTATCTGTGGTGGAGCTGGTACCTCAGCACAAGCCACAGTCTGGAAGGATGAAGAAAGAGTGGGTGCCCCAAAGTATCAGTTCATTTTCAAGAAAAACAGTAGCCCTTGAATGTTAGACAAGAATAATAGCTTTGTTTTCTGTTGTCTCTTCTTTCTGTCTATTATGAAATACAAAACCGTGAGAGGATCAAAGGAAATATTACAAAATTCCAAGTGTAAATTGAATGAGTTGGTGGGAATCAAAATATAGAAGATAAACCCATTTACTCTTTTGTACATATTACAGCTGTATGCAACATTCATAAACAAGTGTAATAGCAAATATTTTTCTCTTGTATCTCAGATAAACAATTTATTTATATTCTCCCATCATCAGTTGTTGCTCCAAGCTAATCTGGTTACTGCAGTTTTGTGTAAAGTACTGCATTTTCTATTTTGGCATGCCTCAAATAATCTTTCTGATATCATTTACACTGAAATATTTGTTTATTTGAAGAACCTCGGAATAAATTATGCTCTTTTTTAGCAGGATATGATACTATGTAGATAATTTTGATATGGAAAAGAAGTAATACAAGTCTGGGGATTGAGTGACAATGCAAAATTCACACAATAACTAGCAAGATTTCTTTATAAATAACAGTACAGGGTTGTCCTGGTAATTTTTCTAGGTATTAGTTACTGTAATAATTGCTCACCTGCAGAAGTCATTAGGTGAGGGACAACCTGTAGTTATGTTGTAAAACCATGACAGGGGAGCCTGAAAGGATTAATTACAGCATGCTATGCAAGCAACGGCATCTTGAATATTACAGAAAAATGTGATCATGTTTATCGCTGGCTATTTTCCTTTTTGCTTGTGTTTTTCTAATGTCTAAGTTTATTCTCTGCAAAATACAAAGGAAAATCCCCTTTTTAGTAAAATAGACTTTTAAGCCTTTTAACCTGTAGGGTCCCTTTAATCTAACTGGTGTTATAATCATTGTCTGTGTCTATGCATCCCCTGCTAATACTTTCAAAGCTGCATCTCATGCCATCATTTCAGAAGTCAACTGTCCTCCGTGCTTGAGCTCAGCCCTGTCTTTTGTAGTAACTGTGGCAGATCCTTCCTTATGGCTCCAGGGACTGAACATGTCCTGGGAAAGCAAGGCAGCCAAGCCACGAATGTGGGTGAAGAGCAGGATAGATTATGAGTGCTAGAAATATGGGGTCTGGAATATTTAAGACCCTCCTTCTTGGAGAATTTTACGGTATTCAAACAGAAGAGGCGCCAGCTAGAAACAAAAAACTTTTTTGCTCATAAATTGCATAAATCTCTTCTGAACATTTTTAGTTCACAATATTCACGCTCTTTTTATATTTTAAAAGATCTGACTGTTGATATTATATTGATAATGTGAAACTAAGGGCTGGACTCTCCCATGTAACTTCTTATAGCTCCTGTAAATATCAGTGACACTCATTGTGACACAAGAAAATGAAGGACGGGAGGTTTTCACCACCATTTAGTGAATCATTTGGAGAAAACTGGGAGTATTTTTCTCAAACCAGCTCAGATGTCTCTAAGAGGCTCTGCTAGTGAAAGTGAGTGCTTATTCATCATACATGGTAAGAGGAGTCTCGTTCATTACACATGGTAAGGGGTAGAAGGTCAAACTACTCGAGAACGTTTTCACTTTCATCTTTGTTCTTCTTGGTGCAACTTTTCTCCACTGATTAAAAATAGCATCAGTCCAATGAGAGGTGTGTTTGGGTATTTTTATGTCTAATTGGCTTTCATCAGTTTTAACAACTTTTTTTAAGACTGAAATTTCCTTAAAAACAAGTGAAACATGAGAATTGTACCTGTCATTCATGGCTATCAACGATTTACATGTCTGCATGTGGGTTAATATAAATGCATAGTTAAAATTTATCTTTTCTTTAATTCATACCAAAGAGAAAGACTTGAAAATTCAATTCAAATAACTTACTAAGCACTTTAGAATATTATTTTTACTTCCTAAGAGTGTTTCCACAGTTCATTACACCTTCTCTTTTGTTTTTAAATGAACATCTTTCAGAGGCCTACTATGCTTAACTCAGAATTTATGGACATTCTCATTACAGGACAACATTCTGCATAGTCATGTAAAAGTAGCAAGTCATCATTTGAAATAAAGATCAGTTATAATTTGGCATAAAAATATGGTTACCAGTTAGTTATTTAAAAGCTGTTGAAATTGATCTGCTCATGAGAAAGGTTTTCATCTCTCTCAACTAATATTTTAGTTTAAAAATTTCCATCATTAAAAATTTTTGAAAGTTTATATTTTCAGCACAAAATGAAAAATTTATTCATAAAGATGAAAGAAATGGCAAAGTGACCGTTCTGAAATATCTTCTCTGCATTCCCCTTATGCTGTCCTTAACCTGGAAACTGGAAGATTAGTTTACAAAGGTCAACATTTTTTATTAATTTTCTGCCTTCCATTTAGCTCAATACCAGGCATAAAATGATGCACCATTTTAGCCTTGCAGTAGTAGGAAAATATGCTAAGGCTCATAATCTGTGGTTTTATTTGCACAGATAAAATCTTAATGACATAATCAGCATTCAGCTGTCTGTTAGGAGCAGGAGATGTCATATACTTCTTCCCATCCTTTAAGTGAGACCCCAACCAATGAACTAGTCAGATCAGTAATTAGAAGGAGTCAGAAATGTTAGCTGAATGTTCCTCAAAGTCACATACACACAGAGGCCACAATCTTTAATAAATAAAAGATTTAATGAGGGTTTAGGACCTACATGTACAGCCTTCTGCTTTTTATGTCTTCACTTGGCTTGATAAGTTGTTGTTGCATCATGGCAGCTCAATGCTTCAAATAAAGTATTGGCATTTTGTACTGCAAGTATGGCAAAATAATAAAACAAAGCTACTGTACTAATTATTGCTTAAACTGACAGATCCAGCTGATACAGCATAAAGTGTGTTGTAGTCCACCACATTTCTACAGCATGATTTCTCCAAACCAAGAAAGAAAGAAATAGCTGGAATGGAGCAATGTGCTGTTTCTTTCATCCTTTGTCTGTTCTGGCTAAAGTGATCCTTTAATTTTCTATTGTTCGTAAACCAGAATTTCGAATAGATATGAAGAGAGTTGCCCTCTTTCTGTTCCACTCAGACTTTTTAAGCTTCAATCACATAAGTAGAGTCACACAAATATTGAATAAAGATTAATTTTCTGATAAAACAGTATACTTTTAACAGCATTCTGAAACGATTTGTTATTCTTTGTGTAAAAATTTAGATAACTAATGAGCTCATTTACTATTGTTCATATTCTATCAGAATTCTATTGTAATTGGGCATTAAATAATATGCTATTAAAATAATATTTTTTACAGATTCATATGTGCACTGTAGAAAAGCTTCTTTTAATGGATAATGTCTTCCTATCAATGCTAAAAGAAGTTAAATAATCTGATTTTCCTATTTTCTGATTGCTTCCAGAAATTAATTTTTAATTTGTGTCATAAGTGGAATATTTATAACTTCTTGCTGGGACTATGTCTCTCCAGGATGAATATATGTGAGAATGTGGGAGGAGAAGATGAGAAGATTAATATAAAGACACTCTATTAATCTAAAAATGAATGAGTTCACACACTCTTCCATTCTGTACCTGTGGAAAGATGATTCAGAGCTACAAATGCGAGCATGTGGTTTAAAACACGTTGAGTAATGTGAAATGGCAGATGGGGGAGCTATGTAACAGAGCAAGGTCAGGGCCTTGGGATGGTGTGAAAAGGAGCTGTGGATGATGGTGAAGCAGAGGCTTAGGTCAGTGCTTGGGTTATTTCTCTAGTAGGGGAAGATCTGAAATGAAAGCAGATAAAAAACATGCTCATAAAATCCACTCTCATTTCTAAGTTCTGTCACTTCCCTTATTATTAGTTCAGGTAATTATTAAAAAAAACCAACCCCGGCAATTTCTGTCCTTTGGTTTCTCCAGCTGTAAAATGGGGCAAATATCTGCTTCCATTCTTAATTCACCCATGTTGGCAGAGTAAGTTGCTGACAGCACTTCATTGTGATGACCTCAAACACAAGGTGACATGATATCTAATGCTGCATGTCATTTTTTACCAGCAATACAATGCACTTTTAAGAATGACTCTTTATTGTTTGTCTCTTGCACATTGTAAATTTAATGTCTCACAGTTTCTTCGTGGTATAGAAGTGAGAGATCCTTCAGAAATCTGAATTTCTGAATAACAATTGACAGATTGACAGCCTTTATCCTGATCCTTGATGAGAACAAATTCATTTTGCACTCATTTTCTCTTCCCACAAACCCACACAGTCTAGCTTGGTTATTAGATCAGATACAGAAGTATACTTAATTATTGTATCATAGCCTGGGGGGGAGGGTGTAGTGTGGTGTGGTAGTATCATATACTTCTAAGTACAGTTAGAGTAGAAGGAGAAATTATTGACCAGTGTATGCACTATTGTAAAGAACAAATTATTATTGGGAAGGGAAAGGTCACCACATGGTGCCATTGTCGTGAGATAAGCATACAGAATTCTTTATTTGCTTATTTATTTAAATCTCACAGGGATTTTTGCTTTAATGGAAAACAGAATTCTTCAAGAAATTAGGGCTGGGTCTCACAGGCAGAACTGTCTGGCTCCTGCTTCTGATTACCTGTGTACCAGTACTTGTATTGGTACACAATTATCAGTTTAGAATTTAACAGCATACTAATTTCACTTCTCTTTAGGGACTCTTTCGTAATGTGATAATGTTACTGTTAAAATGTAAAACACTATTAATAAATGTGTAAGGCCCCAGAACCTATTTTTCTGGATATACTGAAGACTAGTAAGACCTTGAGAAACCTCAGCTTAGAGGAACATTCAGCCACGGCTTATGGGTGCATAGGGCTCTGCAGGTGCAAATGTTGGGGACACAGGAGGAAGAAGACAAGAAGGGATGGTGCCAGAACTGGACAAAAGTGTAAAGCAGTAAAAGACCCAATCCTGGCCATTACAGTGAAAGTACACACAAATACCTAAGGGGACCTAATTTCAAAACTGTCATGTTGCCTTTTTCACAGCCGCACACAAGGATTACACAGTTGCATCTCCAAGAAATGCTCTGAGCCATATTTTTACCCCTTCAGGGTACCAGAATTGGAGAAAACTCTTTTCTGCCTTTGCCTGACCATGGCCTGTTTGGAATGTCCCAGCCCGTATGTCCCCTCATGCGTCTCCTCTCCACCATGTCTATGATGGCTTCTCAAGCACTGAGTCCCTCCAGATGCCCCACAGCAAGGCAGGCCAGGGTGAGTCCACTCACTGCTTTCCTTGGATTTTCTATATATGTAAAAGCAGAACATCTTTAACTTCCCAGTTTAACCCAGATTAAAACCTAATGATAAAGAAATAAAATATTTTAAGTGAGCCTTAAGGCCAGGCTTTGATCTGAAACAGGAGAAATTAAGAGTTTCAAGCACACAAGTCTGAGATTTGAATATATACTTTACAGTTTCTCTGTAGATTCTCTTACAGACTAGTTCCCAAATTCCTGGGTGTTGTAACTACGAGTGTGAGTTTGTAACAGCTGTTCTTTGTTTGAGAGATGCACTCCAGACTGCTTTGATCTCTGCCTAGTTTCTTCCCCGTAATGTGGCAATTTACAGGTTGGAAGATTTAAATGTGTCTGTCATGGCTCCCATGTCCACTTCCTGGGGATGGATTCGGGGAGTTAAACTGCAGGTGTATCCAGGCATCACAGACGATTTTAAACCTATTCCTACACCTATCCCATAACCCAGTTTCTGCAGGGAGAGGCATCCTTCATCTCCATGGCACAGGCTGCCTGTCACACTGCAGTAGGTGACTGTCTCCCAGCAGTTTTGGGATGCAGAACATGGGTGCCTAAAACTTTCAATGATATACATGAGCCAAATTGAACAGAAAATATTTTTTACTGTCTTCTTAAAGCAAAAGTAATAGTTTTATTTATTTGCAAGAGAAACTTTTCATTCAAACAACAGTTCAACATTTTACTGTAATATATTTGTGTTAGTAGCTAAATAACTGCATTTTTTTAAACCCAAATAGCTGCTGACCCTGTACTTTTCAGAGATGAGCTGATTGTTGGAGGTCTGAGGCTTTCAAGGTTCACTAGAATAACAACATCCATAAAATGACATTTACAGACTAGATAAGCATAAATCTTTTATAAGCAGTCACTAAGAAAGCAATATTTAGATACCAGTTTCTTAAAGATAGCAACAGTAATTCTAAAATTCAGGGAATATAAAAAAAGAATTCTAAAGTAATTTATGATCCAATTCAATTAGAAAATAAAGTTTGTTTTTTCAAATTTCTGTAAAAAAATAACTTGTACTTTGATTGTCATGGACAATGACTTCTAAAAAACAAAAAAGGCCATAGGCATTTCAGTGAATTCACAATCACAGATCCCTACATACCACAGATCCATAATAGGTTTGTAATTTTTTTTTCTTAGCAGTGATGTGAAGTTTAAAATTCCCATTTCCTCTTAGAATCTGCATTATTGTTGGTCTTCTATAGTGAAGTAATGATGGAAAAACCTTTGTCCACCTGTCAGTGAGTAGAGATTCACTACATTTGGTGCAATTTGCCTGTAACAAACATCATAAGGAACTCTAATAGACTCTTATTGATCAGGGTGTTATCGCTGGTGTTCCATACTCTTCTGCAATGGTATATAAATATCATACAAACATTTGCAAGCAAATGGCCTTTCTCTAGTGAACTTGCCTTCTTCATCCTTGTTTCCTCTGCTTTCTCCAATTCACACATTGCTCTGTGCCCTCACTTTTTGTCCACTCTAACCAAGTGTTTCCCTGTACAGGTCATTCTGCCCAGTGTTGACCTTTCCTGCTTCTTCCTCTGCCTCACACATATTTCCTACATTCCTTGATCTTCACAGTTCCTTCTATCTAGTCCTAGCCCTCAAACTTTCTGGCTTTTTAACTTGTCTTTTTAATGTAGGGCATAAATGAGGTAAAGTCAAATGAGAAAAATTATCACCATTGTCTGTATGTTACTGAGCTGATTATCAGAAGGCTGTATCTAGTTCTTATACACACACGAAAAAGATAGGAATGAGAAGAGGGAAAACCAAACCATTAGAAGGTTCCCTATCCCTACCCTATCATGGAGAGAATTTATCTTCAGTTGTAAATAGTCCTTTCTTATAGCAGAGGTTCAACAGATGGAAATAGAAATCTGGAGCCAGAGCATCCATTTCACTGGTGAGGCTAGTTAGGTGCTCAGGAAACTCACTTTTTGTAATCCCTCACTAATACATCAAGTTGATATAAATTAGATTTCTCTTACAGTGGTGATCACTCAAAGATGAAATAGTGAGAGACAAACTCTGTCAGAGGGGTTTTGTAAGGAGGCTTTATAATATGATGGAGTGTCCTTTAATAACCAAGTGACTATACTTGAATTTCCTTTTCATGTCATGTTCAGTGACTTGCAATAGATATAACAAAGCCCTCTGTTATTGTAATTAAAACATTCAATATGCAGTTTAAAAAAAATCATTTACAATCAAAGCAATAGAGGCCAAATTTTTTCACCAGTTACAAAATAATTTTGGAATGTTTCAATGGAGAAAAGGACTTTACCTTTGAGTAACAGACAGTGAGATTTGCACTAATTGATCCAATTTTTCCTGACCTTAAAATAAGGCAAATAAGTTATGTTTGTTCTCAGACCTTTTTGAGGCAATTTTAAAAAATGTATAATTTGAGAAAAAACTCCCCATTAAAAGTCAGTTTTCTTTAACTGATGGGTCACTGAGAATGTAGGCTCTAGATTAGTGAATTTGAGTACATTTGTGTTAATCCACAGTGGCAGAAAATGTGCTTAAGTACTTTCTATTAACCCAATCAAAAAATTCCTGAAGCAAACATTTCATTTCAAGCATGGCTATAGCTTTTACTGGTTTTATTGGGACTTAGGCATATAAATGACACTTAGAATGTGTTTAGTTACCTTGTGAATATTCCTATCTTTTTATTGTTTTCCTTGCTAAAGTCAACAAGTGTTGCCTCTAATTTTGTCTGCTTGCTTTAATTTCAAATATTGATAAATGTTTCTAGTCTAGCAAAACATCATGACACATGAAAACCTTAAAGGATCCTTATTTTATTTTAAATTATTAGAAAATGCAAAATTTCTAGAAAGTTTCTTGCATTTTTTTTATTTAAAAGAGATTATAGAAATTAAAAAAGTTTTACTCAAAAGTAGTTTGTTTTGCTAGAGATTTTACTAGACATATTCACAAGAATAATTTCCTTTTCAAAACAGAAAAATACGAATTTACATATTACAAAGAAATGGAAAATTTATTGTCATCATTAAGAGTCCGATATCAGATGATGACTGAATTTTCTCATATAAGCTTTCAGTGGAAAGAATTCCATCAACTTGATAACGCCCACAGGGCTGGAGCACCTTTCCTATGAAGACAGGGTCAGAAAATTGGAGTGTTTCAACCTGGAGAAGACTCCAGAGTGGCCATCCAGTACTTATAGGAGGACTAAAGGAAAGATGGAGAAGGACTTTTTAAAGGGACATGTAGTCATAGGAGAAGGAGAAATGGCCTTAAATTGAAAGGAGGTGGGTTTAGAATAGATCTTAGGAAGCAATTATTTTCTGAGAGTGTGGCAGACACCGGCACAGATTTCCCAGAGATGCTGTGGCTGCCCCATCCCTGGCAGTGTTCCAGGCCAGGCTGGATGGGACTCTGAACAGCCTGATCTAGTGAAAGGCGTCCCTGGCTGTGGCAGGAGGGCTGGACGTAGTGATGTTTAAGGTCGCTCCTGACTCAGGTCATTCTGTGGTTTAATGATGTATCAATAATTTATCGTCTTCTTATAACTGGCTCTGGAGAACATCCAGTCTGGGTGACACAGCAGCAATGTCACCTCCCCGTGCTGTGGAGGCCACCATCCACTCTTTGGTGACAAAGACAAGCTGCATGAGCTGCCCCTGTAAATTGACTGCTAATCAGTTTAGCTGTTTAAGACTGTAGTTTAATCAATACCTTTCAGCCACAATCAGAATCTACCGACATATATTTAATAAAAAATAGTTACTCACTACTACTTTGCTTAACTTTTTTAGTCTTTAGTTAAAAATATTAACCTTTTGCTGCTTTTGTCCTTGCTGAACAAGATCTTTATCCCAGTTTAGTCCTCGAGTCTATAGGTTTACATACGCAAGTTAAAATGTTAGTTAAATGTGTTCTTTAGGTCCATTGAAGACGGAAGGGTTATTTCAAAGGAAGAGTGCTTCAGCTCCTGTAGTATGGTAGATATTGTCCTTCAAGGGGTTCTTCTCCAAAGAGGTCAGATGAATTCCTAGACTCTAGTGAAAACATTTATGAAACAACTTTTAAAAACTCACTAAGAGCTTGAGAAATCTTGTCCTAATGTATCTTGCCTGCTGGGAAGGGGATAAGAGTTATGCAGTGTGTTAATTTGTTATGTAGAAGAGAAATGACACAGTGAAAATTGGAAGTCTTTTTACATCAAGTGAAACGTCGGCTTTGTTCAAAGATACATTACAGCTACCCGCTGAGTACAGGGAGATATCTTACTGCATGAAATTTTGGTGCAATATGTTGATTTCTGAGTATCTTGCCACAAACTACTAATTAATATAAAATGAAAGACTCTCTCAATCTGTAATAGACTAAAAAAAGCCCACTAAAATTACTGCTGAATGGCATTTCAAAGATGATAATTTATTTTTGCCCTGAACAAGACACTTAAAACATTTTCAAGGACATCACGTCTTTAGCCTTTAAAATATCAACTAATTATCAAATCAATGATCATTCGTGGGAAAGTAATGAAGTATGGAAAATAACCACTTGAAATTATATAAGTCATTACTGCAAAGTATTTAAAACTGGTAAGTCATTAGCAAAGAGATTTAATATGTGGGTATTAAATGCCTTAAAATTTTATAAAAAAGACAAATTGTATTTTAATTGTCATAATTTCCTATAAAATAAGCAACTTGCCCTTTAAGTTCTTTATAGTTATCTAATGCTTGTTTATTTTTCTAAGGAAATATTAATTCATTTATTCAAATTATTTGCAGCTTTTTAAAAAAGTTCACACCACTTCATGTTAACCTCAAGTATAGGGAGGTATTTGAAATAGCAGTGAGCAGAATGACTCAAAGTTTGAGTGGAAATACTTAATTATATGCTTAACTTTAAACTCATGAGTAATCAGTCCTTTGGAGTTCGATAACCCCATAAGTATTTCCAGAACTGAGAACTTGTTTATTGTATTTTAATACTTTTACTAGTTTAATAAACCATGGATTTACTGTATCAATGGCTTCGAACCTTGCTACACATTTCAAAACAACTTTCCTCTTGTTTCTTTTTGCAAATAGTTTATCCGTGTTTTCTCACAAATGCACAGATGTGAACATAGGGAATGAGGGGGAGAAGGCAGAGGCAAAACAATTTCTAAGGCTTTACTTTGTTGTGGTCTTTCTTCTTTTTTTTGACTTCCAAGGAATTTGTCACCAATAGAGTCTGTAGGTAATGTGATCAGTGCTAACACCTCAGGGATTTGCCTGATGTCCAATCTATTTTCTGTGCTTCTAGAAGTGTAAAAACTGAGCTAAGCACTTGCCAAAGACAAGTAGAGACTCCTTTGTGCTCTGTGTCACTTTATCAGTAGAAAAAAATAATAATTATGTACATTCTACAGTCTCCCAATTTATGTACTTCCTATGCTGTGGAGTAATCCTTCCCTTTTTTGTGAATTACAGGAAGTTAAAATTCTTCTCATGGGACATGACATTCACTGACACAGGCAACTTTCAGGGCCTTATGAAAGAGAGATTTCATGCAAGATCTTATCCTGATTTGGGTAGAAAAGCTTTTCTCAAACCACAACTAAGTTCTGTAAACCACCTGTACACCACTGAATATATCCTCCATTTTTTGTATGTAATAGGTATATGATAGATAAATTAGACACCCTCTTATAAGACACTTTCAATTGCATACTATGCATAATCCAAAATTTCACCAACTTTGATAGAAATTTTGACAGTGCAGGTGATAAAGAAAAATCTGATTTAACTTTTTAGACAAGAGAAGCAAGTGAGGTACTTGTAAAATTTGCTGTCAGATTACAACAAAATGTCTTTTGTGTCTCAGAATGAAATGGGGAAAAATGTTTTTCTCTAAACCTCCCTGTCTTTTTGTCCAACACTGCTAGTTTTCTGCTTCTCATGTTGGTGTTGTAGCCCTACTTGACTGTCACATTCTATTTTCCTCCATTATCCACTAAACTATAAAGATCTCTTGCAATCTCACTTCATATCTTGACCTCTAGTTAAGACTCATGGGAGAGATAGATGCTTAAAATACCTGAATTAAAATACATATTCTGTATATCTTGCATGTGGGGAGAAGACTTTTTGTGATCTCTCCAGACAACCTAATCATAACACCGTATTTGAAGCTTCCCAAATCATCATTAATAAATTTCTCTGCATGTATGTGAAGAACCAATGAAAGAAAGCATAGGTGCAGAAAAACCAAAAAGCTGGACTCCGTCAAGATGACAGAGCCTTTTGTAAAGCTTGCACATTGTCATGTTGCCCCAGCAGGAAATGATTGTGCCTCCTACCCAGCAGCAATGCACACCCAGGTGTTCCTGCAGTGCATGGCTGGCTGGCTGATGATAAGCAAATAACCCCCTTTATTCCACCAGACACTGGCTGAGGATCTGTGTGGGCAGTGAATGGGGCTATACTCACCTGGTGAGAATGAAGGGGCTTGCTCCAGAAATGTGTGTCACAAACACAATGTGAATCCAAATCTCCCACTGCCATCCCTGTGTTTTAGAGTTCCTAATAGAAACTGTAAGGAAAACTTTTATGATGGTGTGCTGGTCACATTTACAACATCCTTAGTAACAGTTCTAGGACTTCCTGGTAGCTATTCTGAAAGGAAAATACACCATGATTTCCATGACAGATTGAAAACAAATCAAGCAGCATAAAATTTTCCCTTCCACAGTGTCAAAAGGTTTAATTACAAGAGGAAATGTCTAGCTTCAATCAGTGAATTGCTTGTTGCATGTTCACTGATTCTGTAATTAAAAGAAAAGAAAATCAATTTACATTGTATTTTATTCTATTATGTAGTAAGGCTGTTTAAAACTGTAGCTCCAAACTCAAATATTACAATAAAAACATCTACTATAAAAAAGCAGTTCCTGGCTTTGCCTTATCTGAAGTTTGCCATTTGTATTTTAGTTACGTTGAGAAATTTTACTACTGGTAAGAAAAAATGTTGGATAAACTGCTTATCCATACCCATCAGCATTCCTTTAATCTGGTCTTTTCTGGTTCCCAAACATAACATTACTTCCCTAGTCAACCTCAAATTACTTCCAACTTTAATTTCCCTGAGTAAAGTCCTTCAGTAGTAGCCAAGTAGATGCGTTGTGAGTGGATGGAAACCATCAATCAAAGTTATTATTCTATTCTATTCTATTCTATTCTATTCTATTCTATTCTATTCTATTCTATTCTATTCTATTCTATTCTATGAAATATAGCAGCTGGTGACTTCATCCATGTGCTCGTTGGCTTTGTGGCTGGATAATTTCCTGAAAAGTAAATTTTTAGGCACCATGAAGATCATGTTGCCTGCTCGACTTTCTAGCTGTACTACTAAAACCTGTAGGATTGTAAAATAGTTTAACAGAGCTTTATCTCTCAGTCACTTCTGAAAGAGTCCTCATTTTGTCAAAATTCTCACGTGCAGATTTTTTTTTCTGAAAGAAGAACTTTTTGCCTTCTACACTGTAATGGTGTTTACAACCAAAATGTAGGCTAATATTTATTTGGTTTCATCGGCTAACCTTGAGGAGAGATTTGTGATTCTCCTACACTGGGTGTTGAAGGCCTTCAACAGTTCTCATGACACTACTGCAGAACCAGTGGCAGGGTGGGAGCCTGATATTCCTTCATGTCCAGCCCAGTCTTTTGAAAAACACTCGCTGATGAGATACCTGGTGGACAACCCCTGCACAGCAGTGTTTTCCTCCCACCCTGATATTTACTATTGATATGTCTCTGAGTTTCTTGCCCACTGCTCCAAAGATGAGGCACACTGCAAACTGTCCTCTTGGGCACCAGAGACAGTTATGTCACATGTAAATGAAAATGTATTTGAAAAGCAAAACTGAGCTACATTATAAACTACTGCAGCTACAATTACCTCTAGTTGCTTCCATCACACTAGAACTAGATCCTAAATTGCGTGTTAAACTTGGAAAAAAATTTCCATTTCATGCCTTGCCTTAAAAGCCAGCTCTTAAGTGGCTGTTTACAGTGATGATTGAGCAGTTGGATTAAAGATAATCCTCTGAGTGGGAAAACAGGTAGTGGCCCTCTGGAGATCCCAAGGGATTTTAGAGTAGGTGCTGCAGGGATTGATGCACATTCATTACTCTCTTCATGCTTATTCAATGAAGCACATACTGTGACTTACCTCTAGTTCTGAACACACACAACACCACCCTCGAGGAGACAGGACTATAACGCTCTGGGGTGTTCCTGTTCCCTGCACCCAAAGACTGATCTACTGAGTCAAAGAAAGCCATCTGGTATTACCTAGCAAATTTCCTCCTAAAGAAACATGTGCTTCAGCAGATTTCTTTACTTCACTACTCTGGGAAGATTGGAGCAAGCACAACTGTTTAGAGGACAAACACTCCAATATTCTCATGGAGGGTTTTTGTTATGAAAATTATATGTTTTAATAAAAGGCTCTGGGGGATAGTTTTTCACTTGTGTGGGGCCAGGTTTTGGTTGCCTCTTCGGGGATTTTATTAATCATTTTAAATTTAATAAAGAAGCAATTCTGAAAAAAAAGTAATGGTAAAGCAGTTATTTCAGGGAAAAGAGCCTCAGTCAGACTGCAGTAATTCAGAAATAGATCTCTAAAAGTCATTTCTGCTGCAAGGATTTGACATAAATCAAGGAAAATTGTAACACTGTTATTACTATTGTTTTGCCAAATAGGAAAAAAGTGAGGAAGAATAGGAAAAATATGATGAATAAATAGCTTCTCAAAATGGCTATACCTGGAACTATAGATGCTTGAACAGCTAGATGCTCCTGATGTCTTTCATTATTTAGCAAAATGACAACTGCTTAGAAAATCAGGAACTAGACTTTATTTGCTTTCTAATGTGTAGCAGTATTTTGTACCTTGTTATATCATTTTAAAGAATGGATCAGTGACATTAAATCTGTCATATTGTAAATGTAATTGGATAACTATAAATTAAATGCACTGCGTAAATATCAAGTACTACTAATACTGCAAAATACATTTGATTTACTTTGTAATTAAGGCAGAATTTTTCTTATGGCAGCACCTTCTGACATCAGATCTCTGGTAAAAAGTTCTAACTTCTTCTTCAAGATGTTCAATTGCATTCTGCTTTCTGCTCTCAAACTCATTGTTCCTGCTAGTAGTTTGTGTGGATGTGGCAAGGACCATTGAGCACTTGATAATTTCTAGATTCTAGATTCTGGCCCTGAGGAAATTTCATTTGGATTCATAAAATAAATGAATCTGATCCGACAGTTACTGCTGGAGAATTATTATGTATCTCCACCATGTCTAATTTACCTTATTCCATTTGTGTTATACTAGAAGTCCGCTAGTATAAATTAAAGTCAAATCATCTCCCATATCTTGAACTGAACTATTGTGTACCTCTAGGAACAGATACCTCTGAGCTGGAAAATTGTGACAGAAAATAAAATTTGGATTTTATCTAAAGGTAAGGTAGCCTTAGAAGCCTTAACTAAGTGGTCAAATAACCTCATAAACTTACACATGCTCAGTATCCAGTGTTTTCCCTTCTTTTTCCCCTGCACAAATAATTGATTCTACATGAACAGATCAGTGTAACAAGATGAGCTCTACTTTCTATGGACACAAAAGTCTGAGGCTACATATTTCTAGCCATAGGTTGCATATCAAAACAGAAATTCCCTCAAAAAGGGGAAGATAGATACAGTCTTTTAAAATACAGCAATTCTAGCCATGGGCACTGAAAAACAGCTAATAAATAAGTTTTCACGGTGTCAATGCAAAGCTTCACTTGGTGCTTTGTCGTGAATTGTGCATAAAAGAAAGAGCCCTTCCTCAACAAAGTTCATTTCTGTTTTCATTGAACAGGTATAACTAAAACAAAAATTAAGTAATTTCTAAGACTCAAATCCCACATGCTTTACATACTCATTAGAGAAATGAACATGAATGATATAAACTGCAGAATACATAGAAAATGTCACCCACAAAAAACTAATAATACAAAAGTATATTATATTTCCTCTGTCTTGCAATGAAGAAGACTATGGATCTGTTATGTGAGACTGAAAAAGAAAATAAAAACAGACTGGGGAAATTTTTCTCTGAACTGAGAATTTGTATACCCTTCCTGGATGTTCACTGTATTTTTTAACAAGCTAAATAAGAAATAATCCCTACTGAGCACCACTTTTAGCTGCAAGCAAAGCAAAACAAAACTAGCCTGTATAAAAAGTGTAAATGCTAAGAGCTTCCTACAAAGAACAATGTTCAAGCAGGAAAAGATTTTTCTCTGCAGACTCATATCTGAGCTTCTCCCTTCAAGCTGGGTACACTGACAAGCAACTAAAGGAATTTCAGTTACCTATAGCCTACTGCAATTGTAACACATTAATGAGGACGTGGTGTCATTCCCCTAGTCCTGCTGTGAGCTCAATGTCTCAAACAGAGTGCACGATGGTATTTCTTTTCCATTTGGCATCACGGTATCCAGTTGAATATCAGCGTCAGTGGAATTTCTGATTTGGTCTCCAAGTGTTATTAATGAACAAATGACAACTGTTTTGCCTCTTTCTTCATCTTATTGAGGATGTTAATGGGCAGAAATACGAATTCCGATAATGTTAATCAATATTTAGTGCACCAACATGAAGCGGAATAGCATACTTACAGTTATTTTTTGTGTGTTTATATCATATATTTCTTTAAATGACCATCAGCATTCCTGCTGCAATGTTACCTCTGAAAATGTTTCCATGGTGAATGCAGGCAAAGCATCTTATGAGAAATACTTACTTTTATGATATGATATAGAAACCCAGATAAGTGGTGAAAAAACAGTCGATGGGTACTGCATTCTGGGGATTATAGTAATGACTTAGAAGGTTTCAATGTGCAGTTAAATTAAAGAAGGATATTTCACGTGAAAATGTGTTAGGCTCAAAATTTTGTTTATGGTCAAAGTGGAAGCAGATCTATATTTAAATTACAGAATTTATTTATTATATCTTAAGAGTCTATTTACTATTATTGTCAATCTAATTGTAACAGAAAAAGAGAGAATAATAATGTAGTTAACATTGTAAAACATACACTTTTTATGCTCTATCCTTTTCCTAGTTGTCATGGTCACCCTTCCCTTGCTCTTTTGACCCTCAAGGCCAGTGCACTAATCATCAGTGAGGGTTTTCACATCAGCAGCATCTGCCAGGATGAGCCTTGTGAGCCCTGCCAGGTTCCCTGAGTGTCCCTACCACTGTAGGGCAGCCAGTTCCCCTCCAAATGCACTCACAGTCAGATCTCCACTCAATCCCTGGGTCTTTCTATCCACACTAATGGAGAAAGATCGGTGTGACTGGCCCCCACATGTTGCAGGGATTAAAGCAACTTCTGTGTCTCAACCTGATCCCTCACCATATTCATACTGAGAAGAACGCAGTGAGCTTGGGAATGTTAGAGTTTCATTTTATTAATTTCTTTTCCCAATAAACCAGAGTATCATAATTGAAAACACATCAAATCAGTAGTATATGCTAGGCTTTCCAAGCTCATTAGGGCAGTTATGGAAGTGGTAGATGTGCTTAAGGAAACTGTGATAGAATGGCTAAGATAATGTACTTTGAGCTGTAGTATTTATGTTATTTAAAAGAAAATCCTCATAAATATCTTTACCTGTGAAATAGTGACTTCAGTGTTCTGTGCATTAATAGCTTTGTATTTAAATCTATGAAATTCCCTAGAACAGACTTGTGTTACACATATATTGTTGACTCTGACTTTATGTTAAAGCTGCAAGAAAAAAAAAAAAGTGTTACCATTAATCATTTGAGCTCCAGCTACAGAAACAGAAAGTTCATAGTTGGAAAAAATTATAATTATTTGTTCTTCTTCTGCTAGATCGTACATATTTTGCTTAGGGCAGTGTTGTGTGGTTTTAAGCATGCTGAAATCAGCAAAAGTAAAAAATTCTAATAATGCTACATGCATGATTATAGAAATTTGCTCCCTTCTAACCTGCAGACTTTGAAAATTAATGAACTGTATTAAAAATATGTGGCAGCATTTCAATAACTTAAAATAACTTGATAGTACAATAAGAATTGACTTTCTCAAGCAAACATTTTTTCTCAGAGTCAGATATTAAATATGATGCTTTCCCTAGATGTAAAAAAGCATTAAAGTAATTTTTTAAAGAATTTTAATCCTATAATTTATTGCATCATAGCTTAGTAAAAATTGTAGTTTTCTATTTAGCTTATAACTAATGTAAAGAATTGAAAGTAGCATAATTCCACTGCTTTCAGCTGATTTGAACCTGGGAAGAATAGAATATATGAATTTTGACTATCAATTTTCTGCAAAAATTTATTTAGGGAAAACATGTAAATTTATTTTTCCTAATAAACAGATCAGTTGGCTTAAGCTGTCAGTTCTGATAGCTAGATCAGTTTTGTTAAGCTATCAGAATATCTTTTCCTGTGTCTTGCCTGTTTAACTTGCTTGACTAGAAATGTGATATCAAACCTATTCTCTATTTGTGGATTTTATTTCCATTCTTATCCATGCATCATGACAATGGGCCATCCACGAGTTGTGACAATGGACATCCATCTGATGTGAGTCCTAATCCTCAGCAATCATCTATTGCCTGTCCTTTTGTAAGTAGTGAATTTGACACCCCAGTCTGGAAAGGGTTTTTTTCCCCTGTGTAACCTCAGGTATAGAAGTGTATCTACCATAACCAACTTTGAGATCAACAAGGAACTGAAAGGAGTGACTGTCTTTCTCTAGCTATGACTGGATAAGCTTTACACACTTTATAGATCTACTCACATTTGATTTTCCATATTATCTTTGAAATTCTCCTACAGTACAATTAAGGAATAAAAAAGAAGGCAAAACAACTTATTATTAATGTCCTCTGTGTATAATCAGACTAATAGAACAACAGCAATTACTCTCAGCAGTAGAAAAGTGAATAAGGTGGTTAAGTTCATGTTTCAGAAGTCATAACCAATTGAAAACGTGATAGCCTTAATGATATTGATGTTAAACTACAGCTGATCTATGACTTCTTTGTGCTACATGATTATTCATTTTGACTGTATGAAGGCTGGTCTACATTTCCCTCGCCAGGTGTAGTCAGTGCATCCACGGGTGTGAGCACGTGTGTGTACCCACCAACCCCCACCATTACAGAATTTCCACAGAAGAACACAAACAATGTGTTTGCTTTCAGAATAGATTGAGCTAAGTGGTGGCCACCTGAAACAGAAATGCTGTTCTCTAAAGCCTCTAGTTTCATGTAGAGCAATGACTGGACTGCTTCATTTTCCAACAGACTGTCTTCCATCTAGACTGTATTTACTGTGATTTCCACCACTGCGGCCTGCAAAGATCAATCTTGTGGGCGCATTATGGGCAGTACCTCGCTGTAATGCCCACTACACACAGGCTTGTTACCCTGTGGGCACTGCCAGCTTGCACACTAAGGTGAGTTATTTTGACTTTTATTCTAGTTTGTGCAAAGTAGGGAATATGACTCATGAAAGGCTGGCTCCCTGATTATCAAAACTTTACACTATTAAGAAACAAAGGCATCAGAATTCATTGGTTGTAAATTATGTAATTTTTTTATTAATGAGCACTCAATGCCCTATTTGCTAGTTATGTCTCTCAAGTCTCATGCTAATTAGTCCACGTGCACATTTCTTCCCTCCCTTTGCGTCTGGGGTCCGTTTTCATTAGGTGGTCAGTGAGTTGGTGGTGATGGTGTCCCACTGCTGGAATTACCTTCCCTCCAGTTACTGCTCAGTTCTTCTGATTTCACTCCTGGTGGATACTGTCTGGAGAGCCCATTCATCTTGGGATTGTCTTCCCTTTTCCATAAAGCAAAAGATTAGACAATCATACAATGTTCACAATGCCATTGCTTAATCATCACAATGTGGCTACTGACTCACAACCAAAAATTTTTGCAAAGTTTGGTTCATGTCTTAAGGGGCTCGATATCAGGAATACTTTGTTTTTTTCTCTTAACCTAATCTAAGGATCTTATCAGAGGATTCCTGCAGAAGAAATAATCTTCTGCAGAACATATAAGATATAAAATATCATTTTAGAAGCATCTTACAGATACCAAGAGTATTTTAGTGGACAACAGCAGAGAAGAGTGAAAATCACAGTATATTAGTCAAAATAGTATCCAAACCATTAGGAATACTGAAAAAATAATATGGGATAGAATTGTGAGGGAAGAGGTCATTTGCAATTTTATACACAATGAAAATTTTCTCAACTATTAAAATTTAACATATCATGTGTCTTCTTCTAACTAAATACTACAGACTAAATAGTGTACAAAGTTAAGAAGAAAATTTTGTATTATAAAACTACAAATTGCCTCACAGGAGGCTAAAATTATTTCAGATTGCTTTTCTTGTGTGTTCTGCTTAGAGGCATATTATACATAATATGAAACATGTCCAGTGGTTTGATATACTTGTTAAGAATATCACATAGCCATTTTGGGAAACTGCTGTTACCCTGGAGACCGAAAGCAGAATTTATCTGGACAATTTTAACCTTAACAGTTTATGAATCAGAAGTTTTGAGCAGCCCCTACTCAAAAATAGAGTAAGATGGGTATGAAAATTTAAAAACAACAAGAATTGGTTTAAAAATCTCAATTTGAAGTCCAGGCTCATCAGCCAGGGAAGAATTTGTCTCATAGCTATTGTTGTCTGAGCTAACCATCACCTAGACTCACTTTAAAGACAAAACAGAAACAGATCACTGTTTTGCTAGACCTGTTTTGACGTTTCCTTTAGGATGAGTTGTGTCCTATATTTCATATGTTGGACTCTTTACATTTAATGAACAGAAATTTAGGTCTCTCTATAAGTGAGCAAAATGTTGAAGCTCTCACAAGCCAGCCAACTCAGTCGACGGGGTCTGTGGTGTCAAATACACCTTTCTGACTGAGGCAGACAATTACACCTGGTCTACTGAGCAGCGCTCTGGGTACTGGTCAGTGAATTGCGTATCCAGCACACATGCAGACCCCTACATGCCAGCACCTAAGGTGAGTGCTCCTTGGTATGCTGAATGTCACTAAATTAGTAGCAGTAAGTACGAAAGGAATCCGCTGCAAGTAGTTCATATGTACGAGCTGCACTGCAGATACCGAATCAAACAGGCTGCATCACTGGTGGGCAAGTGAATTTTATGCAACTGTCTACAGTATCGTTTGCCAAGAATGTCAACATTGCCAAGAATGTCAACATTCCCATGCTGGATATATGTCTAGTACCAGCTCAGCTTCATATGCTCTCTGTAGTTTTGGATGATAACTCCCCACGTTCTAAACAATGTTCCATTATCTGTCTTTCTGTGGCATCTGTTCAAAATGAAACAGTAAACAAAAATTACCTTAAGATAGAACTTCATGTAATTCTGAGAAAAAGATACAAGCATACAAAGCACTTCAGTTCCTGCAATGCCAAGAAGATTTTTCTTCTCCCTGAACTGTGAGTTAATGGGTTATGCTTTGTCTACAGACCATTGACTTTTCATGCAATTCCTTCTGTATCTCATTTTTTTACAGTATATCTTAATGGAAGTGGAAGATGCTGTAAGAAGGCTTGAAAATAAAATCTTGTTTATGTAAACAAAGTTGTCTCGGTTTTCAGACAGTTTATGTACAAACTTCTACAAATATTCGAAAGGTCAACTTTGTTGCCAAAATCAGTCACAGGGAAAATAAATTTCAAATTAAGGTAGAATCATCCCACTGTCATTCTAAGGTCATTTCAAGAAAAATGTAGAAATGGAAACTTGAAAAAAATGCATTAAATTAGGCATAAATTATTAAGTTAACTTTTTTTTTTAATGAAACCACAGCTGCATAGTAGACTTCAAGAAGAGAACTAATGTTGTTGGGTTTTGAATAAGGCTAAACACTCGTGCTGGATCTGTCTGAGACAGAGTTAATTTTCCTCATAGCAGCTCTATGGTTCTATGCTTTGGACTTGTGACCAAAACTGTTGATAACTCACAGATTTTTAGTTATTGCTGAGCAGTGCTTACACAGCCTCAAGGTCTATCCTGCTGTTCATGCTGCCATCCTGTGAGAGGTTGGAGGTGCACCAGAAACTGGGAAGGGACGCTGCCAGGACAGCTGACCACAGCTGACCAGAAGGATGTCCTCTACCACGTAACTTCACAGTCAGGAATAAAAGCTGTTTTATCTATGATAACAATAGTTGTCATTTTTCAAGTTTGTCTTTTCAACTAATTCCAAACGATTCAGCAGGATTTCACTTTGCATATGGATGCAATTTCATCAGTTTGCATATGGTGCATATGGTCAATTTGAGCTGCATTTGAGCTGAACAAAATTTATAGCTGTTAATATTGCTTAAAAGAGCAATTTCCTGTATGTTTTATAGTTTGCAAAAGAGTGTGCACAGTTATAATATTTGATGCCCTGACTGATCGTGTAAATTCATTATACCAAGTGCTTTGTAGTCATACAGTAAAGGATAATTTCTCCAAGGAATCTATAAGCCAATACACAAGGATACTTATTTAAAAGAATAAAAAACTGAATACAGAGTTTCTAATGGAAACTAGACATTCTTAAGCTGATTATTAAGGGTTTCTGACTTGGGTGTTTCCTCAAGATCATAGGACTAAGTCTGCCTACTAAATTCCAGTCTCCTGAAGGAGTGATCAAGGTCTTAATTGGGCTATCACAGTTCCTTAGAGAGTCTGAAAGGGGGATGAAGATCATAATCTCTACACATATTCCTCTTGGCCAAGGATAGCATTGTTACCATGACAGCTCATGCCACTAATTTCACCTGCAGGTCCAAGAGGAGGAAGAAGGTAACAGCTTTTTCAGGTTATCAGTTTATTTCCTTCTGCTGTTCTTCTCTATCACTGTCTTGGCAACATCTGTTACATTTACATTGGTTAGTCCTTCAGCATTGTTTCCATACGAAATATAATTATTTTCTACATGTATCTGGTTTTAACCAGAAGTCAATTATCCTTCTATGCCTGAAAGGTTTAGAAGCACTTATTCTCTTACAAATCAAAATTCCTTCTTTTATTTGCCTATGCATATGTTCAGAACGTGTCAAGTACAAAGCTATATATAGTTATACAAAGTGAAATTATCAACAGAAAATGTTTATAAACTCAGATCAAATTCAACAAAACAACCCCAAAAACCCACCAAACCAGCACATTCTATTTTGTAAACTAATAAGTACTGAATTCTTATAACAAAATTGCCAATTTTTCAGAAGTCTTCAGGTTAAATTAAAAAGGATTGCAACTAGTAATAGATTTAAGCATTTGTAAAAGTCTGTCTTTCATAGTACTTGTAAAAATCTGATCTTGCTTACTTAAGATTTAAGGATCCTTTACCATCCCATCAAAGATAAAATTGTGTTGCTAAAAAGAATGAAAAAAACCCATGTAATTTCCTAGCAGCTTGCAATCAAGGGGAATTGGGATCTGTAATATGAATACCCCAGACAATGCTTTACCGAAGATAATTGTTAATTATCATCACCTGTTTATAATTTCAGTTAACAGTGCTCTGACGAAAGATGTTGCCTTTTAGAGAGTGCTCATACTTCCTTCTGAAGTTAAAAATAAGTAGCATAAAATTGATATTAGGGTAGGACTCTCTTTGCTTGAAAACAGGCAGTGAAACTGGTTTCTTTAGGTTTCTATGTATGGGGAGAAATAAACATATCCCAAAAATAATGGAAATCTTAATTTTTTTACTACCTTACAGGGATAGGTGGTAAGGAGATATCTATCCCATTCCTAGTTGAAGCTCTTGGGTCCTGCTTCAATAAATGTTACCCACTTTGGGTCTTCACTGTATTGCTGTGCCAGATTTTTTGCTGATCAGAATCTCCTCTAGATAAGATTTCAGTATTTTATAAAGCACATATATGTACAGTTGTTTCTGAAGGTCGAAATCTAGCTTTACAAAATCTGCCTGTAAATGTGGGAATCCATATTAGCAAACCATTTTAAACACTGGTGAACTGAGATGTGAAATTTCATTTGTTCTTTTGGTTTGAGATAAAAGCTTGCTGAAATGTAATTTGGTCTTTAAAACTGTTCTTTTCCTCTTTCATTCCTTCCATATATAAGAAGAAAATTTATTCTAGAGGTCTGAGCTCTGATCTTGCAACAATAATATTAAACAGCTTTTCCATTGCTGTGCAATAGCACTGGATAAAGCACATAAAAAGCAACTTTGCCATGAGTGAAAAAGAAGGGTTATGAGCCTTCAATCATAGACCAGACTACTGTTAGTTTAAAAAAAATTATGGATAAGATGTTGAACAGGAAGACGGTCTTTTTCATCATATATTTAAGCACAAGTGTGATTTTCTTTAAGAGATACATTGATGTAGAATAAAATGAAAAAAATAAATTCATGTGGCTATTTTTAAATACGATACAGTTAGAGATTCAGCATAAATCTAAGGAAAGGCTTTAGGCTATCGTCAGATTCAACTAATGCTGCAAAGGCCTGAAAGGGGGAGTTCAGTAAATGTTCATATTTAGCTGCAAGTGAAAGGCATTAAAGAAGAGAGTTGCAATGCAGGTGGAATGAAAGGTCCCAGGATCTGTGGACTTCTGCTGTTATTTGCACAGATAGATTTTGAAATCAATAGCTTTGCTCAACCAGAGTTATGCTAAAAGGAAGAGTCTACAAAATAAGGCTGCCAGTGCAGGGATGATGTAAATAGAGTCTGTCAGTGTGGTGGATCTTTTTATTCAGGAAAATTCTTTCACTATGGATTCTGTTTTTAACATATGAGTAGTTTTGTGAAATCTGTTGCAAACAGAACTGTGCACCAGAACGTTGGTATGTATATTAAGGTTTACTCGGTGGTGGATGGAAACCACTAGCAGGAGGAACCCATGGCTTGATATATACGTATTTTGAATATGTAAAATATAACTTAAAATAACAAGAAAGAGCTGACTAGATGAGAGCAATTCACTTGATATGTAATTCACCTTGATGCCCTGTTTAAAGTGTTTGAGGCGCTTTAATAATTTGTGAGAAAAGAAATACTACTTATGTTACTGAATGGTATGGATAATATACATCTATCCAGAGATCAAATGGAGGATAATAAAATATACTAAGAAGAATTCAGAAACTTGTTTAGTGAGATTACCTTTATCTTGTTCATCAGGTTTCATTTCAACAGAAGCTTTCTTTCATTATTCTTTCTGACTTTTCAGTTTATCTTGCCATAAACACCACTTAACACTATAAAATATCCTGTTCGTTTTCAGCTAGAATCTTTTCTTAGTTAATTTTTTCCATTTGTTTTGGGAGGAGAGAGATGGGAAAGGAGAACAGGAGGGAGGCTTCCATTTTTAATTATTTGCTTATTTAGCCAATTAGGTTTTTAGTGATTAAGATGTTTTGGAGCATTTGCAGCTCACAGAGTGATTTAACCTCCTTCAGCAGTAGGTATTTTGCCTTTATTTGAAAAGCATATTTGGGAGTCTGTAGCATTGTGTTGAAGCACACAAAGTATTTTTGTTCTACCATTACAGAATTGCACTAGAATAACAAGACCCTTTCACAAAGGCCCTTTTATGTGCTCTTTTGAAATTGCATAGAGTATTACATTACTAATGCAGGCTGTAAGGTTTTCTTTAAAATTGTCAGAGAAATGAATGTAAAAACCCCCTTGTACCAGTGGAAATAAACATTACGCTGAATAAAAACTTAGGCTATTTCATCTTCCTTTGCTGTGCAAACAAAATAGGCAAGTCTGGTGCTGTTTGTTGAATGTTTGTACTGTACGTATTATTTGCAGAAGGACATAAAATGCTTAGGAAAAACATCATAGACTCTAAAATGTGATATTTGAAACAAAACACAAAAAAGTGTGTAGACTTATACACATTTAGGAACAGCTTTATGAATTATGAGTTATAGAAATGGCCTAGTTGCTAATACAAAACTATGACTAATTTAATAATTTTTTACGTGGTAGCTAATCGGCATCTATGTAATACAATTGAAAATTTGATTAGGAGGAAAATATGTACCTTATATATATATATATATATA